>SEYY01008423.1:0-5000 GCA_009176605.1 Armadillidium nasatum | reverse complement strand
ATATATATATATATATATATATATATATATATATATATATATATATATATATATATATATATATATATATATATATATATATATATATATATATATATATATATATATATATATATATATATATATATATATATATATATATATATATATATATATATATATATATATATATATATATATATATATATATATATATATTATAATATATATATATATATATATATATATATATATATATATATATATATATATATATATATATATATATATATATATATATATATATATATATATATATATATATATATATATATATATATATATATATATATATATATATATATATATATATATATATATATATTATATATATATATATATAAAAACTTTATAATTTTATATATAATAAACATATATATGATAATAATTATGAAAGTTTTCCTATTTTCCACGTAGAATAAGTTTAATAATGAAAGTTTAGATCATTTTAACCTTTATAGAAGGATATAAAAGTAAAGAAAAAGATTATTTTAAAATTACGAGTCAAAGTAATATCAAAATAATTATTATTATTTCCGGGATATATATATATATATATATATATATATATATATATATATATATATATATATATATATATATATATATATATATATATATATATATATATATATATTATATATATATTTCAAATTGTTCAGAGGAAAACATGGTCGTTTTCAAAGCTTCAAAAACTCAATTCCTCCATCTCTCTACACTGCAAAAACAAACCTTTCTAATTCCTTTCTAATAGAGCGGCAAAAAACGCGTTATTTGATGCTCTATATAGAAAAGAATTAGACCGGTGTTTTTCCTCTATATAAAAAATATGAAGTCACCAAATGCCTTTCTATTTTATTCGAATAAAATAAAAATTTAGTTTCACATATGATAACGCTGCACCATCTGTACCAAATACCACGTGACAATCATTTCATTTCCACTCAATCTATTGGCAAGATATTAATATATTTACCTGTGACGTCATGAATCATCTGCACAGTATTCGAATCGATGTCATTTTAGCTGATATTTAGAGAATCCAAAGTCGAGAACGATGCTGATCGCGCTTCAGCGAACTTCGTTTTAAAAAGTTTTCTTTTTTATACGAGTAATTGATTTTTCAATTGTTTTATATATATATATATATATATATATATATATATATATATATATATATATATATATATATATATATATATATATATATATATATATATATATATATATATATATAAGTAAGTGTGTGTGTTTGTGTGTGTGTTCAAAGGCAAAAGAGATTTTAAAATCGAATCGTTGTCGCTCAACAGAACTTTGAAAGGCATTTGAGCTGCATGCAATGTCGAGAAAATATTTTGATTGAGCGGCATTAGAGAGGCAAAGGACGAAAACCATAAACACCTCTATAATTCCTCTTTTTAATTCCGCTCTAGTGTCTTCCAAATTCTGAATAGCCTTTATAATTCAGCTCTAAAAAATAGAGAAATATGAGAAAATTAGACTAAGCCTTTCTATTTCCTTTCTGTAGAAAGGAATTAGAAAGGTTTGCTTTTACAATGTACTCAGCACAACCTTCTTCGAAACCACGCAACTTAAACCTTCGTTTCTCCTTAATATTCTTTCTGTTTCTTTTTCTCGTGACCTTTCTTGGAAAGGTCACATCACTTCTCTTTCTAAGCAAACTTCTAAGAAGTTGGTTATTCTGATGCTCTTTGGAAATTTCTTAATGGTACTCCAGTTGCTTGCTCTTTATAGTAGTGTTGTTCGTCTCTATGCGGAGTACGCCTCACACATCTAAGGTGGTTCTACTTATACACAATCCCTGGAGAAGGTGGAGTCTAGGGCTTTTCGTTTCAGAAACTCTTTCGCCCTCAATAACTCTCTGCAGTCTCTTTCTGCCCATTGATATATATATATATATATATATATATATATATATATATATATATATATATATATATATATATATATATATATATATATATATATATATATATGCATGCAAGGTAAGGAGAATAAGGCTAACTCCTTGAGTGCAGTTTAATAATTAATCTTAAAATTACTTGCATAATTATTATATTAACATATTAACCTCAATACTTCAAACCCATTATCAACACAAGTAATTATATACCTTATATATATATATATATATATATATATATATATATATATATATATATATATATATATATATATATATATATATATATATATTATATATATATATATATATATATCAAAATAAAAAGGACGAATCAAAGGGGCAACGGAGTGAAACGGAATGGTCTAGCCCATATATATCCCTATATATATATATATATATATATATATATATATATATATATATATATATATATATATATATATATATATATATATATATATATATATATATATATATATATATATATATATATATATATATATCGTCTCTGGTGGGAAAAGGCCAAAGGCGTACTATAATTTGTACCAAAATTAGGGAGAAAGTTGGAAATCTGGTCAAGTTAGGGGCCGACATTCCCCGATTCACGGAATTTGAAGGTGTGTAAATCATAGGAAGTCGTGAATATATATATATATATACATTACCTCTCTTTCTAAACAAGCTTCTAAGAGGTTAGGTGTTCTGAGGCGCCTTCAGTATTTCTTCACACCACCCCAGTTGCTTGCTCTGTATAGGGGTGTTGTTCGCCCCTGTATGGAGCATGCGTCATACATCTGGGGTGGTTCCACTCACACAGCTCTCCTGGAAAAGGTGGAGTCTAGAGCTTTTCGTCTTATCAACTCTCCTGCTCTCACTGATTCTCTCCAATCTCTTTCTGCCCGTCGAATTGTTGCGTCACTCTATCTATACTATCGCTATTACAATGGACACTGCTCTTCTGAACTCTCTCGTCGCATACCTCCTCCACTGAGAAGGGCTCGTGCGACTCGACTTTCTACACAGTCTCATCCTTTCTCTGTCCAACTCTCTGACCCCAGACTTAACCGCTATGCTCAATCTTACATGTACTCTACAGTAAAGTCTGGAACACACTGCCTTCTTCTATTTTTCCAACTTGCTATGACTTACACACTTTCAAACGTCGTGTATCGGGTCACGTTGACCTTTAATATGACCAGGCTTCCGTCTTTCCCACTAACTCTGGTGGAACTTTAGTAGGCCTCTGGCCTTTGCTCACCAGAGGTGATATATATATATATATATATATATATATATATATATATATATATATATATATATATATATATATATATATATATATATATATATATATATATATATATATATATATATTATATATATATATATATATATATATATATATATATATATATATATATATATATATATATATATATATATATATATATATATATATATATATATATATATATATATATATATATATATATATATATATATATATATATATATATATATATATATATATACCGTATATATAGATTTCCATAGTAATAAAAGTGGTCATAAGGGGTTGAGGAGATCGTAGGAATGTTTTGTTGTAAAATTTTTTCGCTTTTTCTGTCCGAGTTTTATTGTTGAGTTTTCGGACGAAGGTTTTTTGCCGCAATTATTTTCTCAAAGTTTATAGCCAAAAAAAACTGAGCTTTTTAAGGCACCTAAGCTTGCAAATGGTAAAATGTGCTTATGCTAAAGTGATACACGCACTCATTCGCACAGACACACACACACACACAGACACACACACACAGACACACACACACACACACGTACACACACCACACTATATATATATATATATATATATATATATATATATATAATATATATAATATATATATATATATATATATATATATATATATATATATATATATATATATATATATATATATATATATATATATATATATATATATATATATATATATATATATATATATATATATATATTAAGGGAGTATTCCCCAACTAAACATTCCATAAAAAAGCTTAGTACGTCAACTTTTCAACTTGCAAAATTCTTGGAGAGGTTAATCTTTTTTTCTTTGTGTAAACATTCTTCATAGATTTTTCACCCAAATAACACTATCACAATCAATAGTTCAAAACAAGCGAAAAAATGACGAATGTTTTCACAAACTTTTTCTTTGTGTAAACATTCTTCATACGATTTTTCACCCAAATAACACTAATCACAATCAATATTCGGCAGTTTCTTCATATGACTTGAAGTACCTGAAAGCAAGAGAAGAAGAATTTGGGAAGGCAATCACATTATTGGAAACAAACCTCAACCAAATAAAAGTGTCTCAATGGGCCAACGTAGGTAGACTAGTAGCAAACGTGGTAAATAAGAATAGGGTCGCGCAAGGGTTACTTCAATGTGAGATAACAGATTTCTCTAGAAGTTCTATTTCAAGTGAGTGTTCAGCTTCGAAACCTGTGCAATAAACGCAGTCTTATGGAAATCTAACAATAGAATAATGTAATCTTTACTTAGGTTTCTTTGTTTGCACTACATGTATCACAAGGACGTCATCGTGCGTGGAGACATCCTGAAGAGATCATTTTGCTTGCGCTTTGCAACATTAACAAATGGGTCACTTTTGGAGGCGGCTCTGTGATAGTGTTGAATGGTTAGGGACTTTAACGAGAGAGTTAAAGGACGGAATCCTTCGGGAATATGTAATTGGTTTTGCTTATTTCATTGGTGAGACATTCTTATTATTTCATGACAATGCCAAATAGCAAACTTCAGGTAGCCAAACAACACTTCAAAAGGGGGAATTAACTTCCTATCCGCATGTAAACGCCTGGACTTGAATCCCATGTTTTTGAAACTTCAGGACACTCGAGGAGCTGGAGAGAGCGTTATCCTCGCACGACCAATCAGAACTGCTGGAGAAAGTACTATGCTAGACGTTATTAATTGGAAGTTCTTTTATTTCTTGTTTTGTTATTTTTGTAG
>SEYY01008422.1:5000-23184 GCA_009176605.1 Armadillidium nasatum | reverse complement strand
CGCTCATGATCGGATTGTTCACTTTCAAAGACTCGCAAAATAGGTTATAGAGATTCTGTAATTTATTATAGTTTTTTTTTTTTTTTTTTTTTTTTTTCTGATAGTATGTATATAGTGTTCTGGAAACCCTGTCTTTAATATTCGTCAAACTTGCTACTTTTTATGATCATAATTTTATATACAATGATGGCTTTAATAGTAGTGAACGTACAACAGGCAAAGAACCCCTCATCCCTCCCCTTTCCCCCTATATTCGGCTACATCAGTAAGAAAAAGTATTCTTCATGTGAGCTCTGACATATATCTTGAGGTTAGACTTCCAGAAAGAGAGACTTAATATGTGGCTTGAAAGAAGGAACATTCGCAACGTGTCACCGTTGAACTTTCCATTTTCCTCTTCAAAATCTTGTAAGTGATATTGCTCACCTTCTCTTGGAGCTCGCAGCAGGGACTGTTTTATCCATTTATCCAGTTTCTTTGAGCGTTAGCCATTGCAATCTCTTTAGAAAAGGGAAAGAATGACGGGGTAGGGTATTCGATGTTTTGATGAGTTAGCCACTTTGAGAATACTTTTCGCATAAATTAAGTCGTTGAAAATATAATGATTTTGGGGTATGGGTAGTTCAAATTTAAACCAAAAAAATTTAAAAAAAAAGATATTTATTTATTTTTATTTTATTATTTTATTTCAAATTTTTATTGATAAATATATTGTCATTGCTCCTGATTCATGATGTTTCATATGGATGAGGAATGTCCGGGCTGAAAATATATAGTATAATATAAAACCAGTTAATAAGAATTTCATTTGTGTTGAGTTTTTTTGTCCTGTGTGACTTACCTATGTTTCATATGTTGAGGAATAGTTGGAATTTTTTCTGTAACATGACCTCCTCTCCTTACCATCATTCTTGTGTGCCATAATGAGTACTGTGGGCCATGAAAATCGTACCAGTATATTCCTTTATATTCTTCACCAGGAGGAACAGGACCGTGAAGGTACAGACCATTCAAATTACTAAGAAGGAAATAATAGCAACAGTGGAAGTCAAAATATTGTATATATTTATGCATGCTGTTATTGTAAAGATCCTGATTTTGAGCTTCAATTACCTTGTCTCACATGCTTTATACCACCATGCTCCTTCATGATCCCGGGCACAACTTTGAGTCGGCCAAGCATCATTGTCCATGTCGTATGTTGACCATTTTTGTCCTACATGATAACTTAAAGAATCACCTGCAAGAAAATTATTATTTAAAAAAATTAAACTTTTCTTTTTAAAGAATATTAAAGTTTAAGATTTTCCTAGGAATTTGAAACTTCAAAAAATATATAAAAAATATATAAATATATATATAAAATTACATATAATATTCAAGCTAATTTTAATGTTTTCAATAAACATTTTACAGTTCGCAGTCATATTTTAAAAGACAAAAACGAATATTCAGTAATTCCTACAAGCGTTTAATCTAAATTTAATCTAAATTTAAAAATTTTTCGTTATTGTAGTAATTTAAATGATTGATTATCCTCCTCGAATAAAGCAATTCAGTTAAACATTTCAAATGATCTATACTTTTTGTTTCCTCATCATTACCATAGATTTGATATATTTAAATAAACATGAAAATACATATGGTTTCTTTCAATTTCATTACATATTTGATTAACTGAAAACTATTTAATATCATTTAGTAGAATAGTAATGTTAAATTTAAGAGGCTTATTCGTTTTAGGAAGGAAAAATTACACCAAAAAATGTAGTAGTTTGAAATCCATTATACCCAAGGTTCAAATCCTTTGCTTTTTGTTACTTGTTTATTCTTGTTTAAGAATATTGTTTGTTTGTTTTTGCCCCTTTAACATGAAAATAGGAATTTAAAATTACCAGCATCTCCTTTGTACCCACTGATCAGTCTAAGTGCATAACCTTCATTCTCTGGTCCGGTTGCAAAAGCACTATAGGAAGCTGTTGCCATCGTTTGGGAAAAATCTGTTAATTCAATCCTGATTTCGTGGACCTGTAAATATATTAGATCGGATATTTGCTAACATATTTTTTATATAACTTCAATATGTTTTGCGTTACATAAAGCAATTAAAAACTAACCTGAGTATTTGTTAATTGATAAAGTTTTTCGTTACCCATCCAGAATTCCCCTCCAAGATTTCCAAATCCAGTTTTATAATCATTCCAACCTCTTTTAAAATCTTCAGTACCGTCTTCCCTTTTTTGAATAACCTGCAGGTGTATAGGTAGGATTGTTATAGAAAGTCAGTCATGTCATTAATGACAACCTTTTAAAAACGTAAGACATACCGTCCATCCACCTCCTTCAGTTTCCATGTCGCAGTAGACAAAAAATGGCTTAATGGTCAAAGTAGGCTGAATTTTGTATACTCCAGACTTTGTTTTTCCCCTTTTATTTTGAAGTTCCCAACAGTCTTGGCTCTCACCTTAATCAAAAGTTCATATAGTCATTTTTTAATTATATTATGATAAAATTGGTAGGATTTTAAATATTGCCAAATGTCTTACCCTTTTTAATTTTTGAATCTTGCAACATTGAAGAATAAGAAAAGGAATGGAAATTTGTAAGTCTTCTATTTCTTGTTTTATTTCTGCTAGACCTAAGTGTAAATCTTGTTTCGTAACGAAAGCATCTTGAAGAGAATTGAGTGTCCTTTTTTGTGAAAATGTTTTGTATATTAAATTTTCAGACTATATATATATATATATATATATATATATATATATATATATATATATATATATATATATATATATATATATATATATATATATATATATATATATATATATATATATATATATATATATATATATATATAAGTTCTTACGTAGTTCTGTTTGCAATGTTTGAGATATTTTGTTTGATTGTGTGAAAAATTTTTCTGTAAATTTTCCATGTTTGATCGAAGTCCTGAGACTGCTGCAAGTACAACTTGTAGCTTAGGTCCCTTTCTTCCTCTTTGTATTCTTCTTCTATATATATATATATATATATATATATATATATATATATATATATATATATATATATATATATATATATATATATATATATATATATATATATATATATATATATATATATATATATATATATATATATATAATAGAAAATTTTAATTTTTATTATTATTATTATTATTATTATTATTATATTAGTAGTAGTAGTAGTAGTAGTAGTTTTAAATAGAACTTAAATGATTTTACCATCTAGTTTCAATGACTGCATTTTTGTGTTAATTTGAATTGTGTTTGAATTAGTGTCACTAATTTCTGTCTTAATAACGTCCAAAATGGAACGGATTTGTTCGGTATCCCTTTCGGTTGCTTGAAGGCGATGACGAAGGACCGACCAAACTTCGGCAAACTGAGATTTTTGTTCGTCATTTTGAACGTCCAGTTTTGTGATTCTAAAATATTTGCAATTAAAATTTAATAAGATTTGCTTTTTTATTACGTAATAAAACAAAAAATCATTTAAATTAATGCATAAGGAACTACTTCTTCTTCAACGTACCTGTAATTTATGTTGTCAATGCGTTCATTTTGTTGATTTTGTTTCGTTTCAATGGCTACCATTCTTTCACTCAGCCTTGTTAGAACATGGAGAATGGAATCGAGTCTTTCTCGTAGGACTTCTCGACCTAATCCCTGTTCACTTCGAGCTCTTCCCACTTCCTGTCGAAATAAATTTGGTCATAAGAGGAATATTATTTATATTTATGGTTATTTTGAGGTTTATTTGGAAAGTATTAAAGAGGATATTTTCTTACATCAATTCTAGGGACTTGGTGGATAGAAATGAGTGATCCATCGTCTCTGAAATTCTAGAAGTATAAAACCCACATTTAGCATAAACGTTTGAAATTTTAATATTTCATGAAGAAGTAAACAAATTTTAATTCTTACCTCGCGTCTTGACGATGTAGAGTCTGTAGGAGGAAGTGTTGTTGTCACACATTTTGAAAACTTTAAATTTACAGCCCAAAAATAAAAAAGTACAATTATCATTGACCTCATTATATTGTATATATATATATATATATATATATATATATATATATATATATATATATATATATATATATATATATATATATATATATATATATATATATATATATATATATATATATATATATATATATATATATATATATATATATCCTTTGAAAATAGCAGTTGTGTGATCACAAATTATATATTAGGATTTGCTATATTATCTAGTTTACTAAGATTTTGCAAGAACAACTTGCGCACTTTCACACACATTTTAATATAAATGTATTTCATTTACGTACGTTTCCCATTTTCACTCATCATTTTCATAGTTTTATTAATTAATTTAAATATGGGAGCGACTCTTAGAATGTTATACCAGCATCTCGGTTTATATTACCTTATGGATTCCACATTAAATAAACAAACTAACGAACCCTTCACATTTTAGCTTTTACAATCGTTTTAATTTCAATTTAATATATTTAAATAATTTTCACATTTTCACTCATCATTTTCAAAGTCCAATTATTCAAAATGTTGGAGCTACTCAGAAAATGTGATACAACCATTTCATTCACATTACCATAAGGATTTTATATTATATATACACACTAATGCACGCCTCATATTTTAGCTTTCACACACGTTTTAATTTCAATGTAAGTTTCAAAATTTCACTCATCGTTTTCCAAGTTCAGTTACTCAAAATATGGGAGCTATTCAGAAAATGTGATACCACCATCTCATTCATATTTCCATTAGGATTGTAAATTATATAAACAAGCTAACTTACTCCTCACATTTTACCTTTCAAACTCATTTTAATATCAATGTAAAATCTTTAAATGTTTTCCATTTTCACTCGTCATTTTGAAAGTTCAGTTACACAATATATGGGATCGTCTCAAAATGTAATACTACAATCTCATTTATATTACCATAAGAATTCCAAATTATATAAACACACTAGCGCACTTCTCACATTTTAGTTTTCACACACATTTTAATTTCAATTTAATTATATTTATGTGTTTCCCATTTTTACTCATCATTTTCAAAGTTCAATTACTCAAAATATGGGAACTACTCGGAAAATGTGATACCACCATCTCATTCTCATATTATTTTTAAGTTATATAAACACACTAACGCACGTCTCACATTTTTCCTTTCATATTCATTTTAATGTAATATATTTAAGGAAGTTTCGCATTTTCACTCATAATTTTCAAAGTTCAGTTACTTATAATATAGGAGGGAATTATAAAATGTGATACCATCGTCTCATTCATACTACAATAAGGATTCCAAAATATATAACACATTTTTCACATTCATTTCGATTATAATGTAAAAATCTTTAAATAAGTTTTCCAATTTCACTCATCATTTTCAAGATTCAGTTTCTGAAAATAATGGGAGCGACTCTGAAAATGTGATACCACCATCTTATTTATATTACCATAAGGATTTTAAAGGGGAAGATGATTAACATTTTTAACACTGGGCAACCGATCAAGAGGAATAAGTGTCTTTCTCACCTTTTGTATTGTAATAAATATATATATATATATATATATATATATATATATATATATATATATATATATATATATATATATATATATATATATATATATATATATATATATATATATATATATATATATATATATATATATATATATATATATATATATATATATATATATATATATATATATATATATATATATATATATATATATATATATATATATATATATATATATATATATATATATATATATATATATATATATATATATATATATATATATATCCCAACTGTTAATTATGTTTTAAATTATGAAAATTCTAAACATTTATTTGTATTTACTAAAGTCATTATTTACATTACCCTTAAAGAGAAGCTTGTATTTCTGTCTTTATAAATTCAGTAAAGATTTTAACACAGATTTAAAATCACTTTTTTTTTTATATCTATTATTTAATATTGAAATATCACTCATAAGATTTAATCTGTATTTTTAAAATCTATCTTAAAATTCCTTTCGTATCAATAAATAAACGAATACAATTACTTTCTATAGTTTAGTTGCTACTACAGAGAATTGCCATACTTTTTTTTGTTTTTTGTTTTTGTTTTCTTTTATTTGTATCAGTTGTCTGTGATCCTCATCATCTCACACATGTTTTTTCAGAGTTAAATTTTAATATATATATATATATATATATATATATTATATATATATATATATATATATATATATATATATATATATATATATATATATATATATATATATATATATATATATATATATATATATATATATATATATATAGATAGACAGATAATTAGTTAGATAGTTAGATAGAGACAGAGACAGAGAGAAAGAGAGAATGAGTTATATATATATATATATATATATATATATATATATATATATATATATATATATAATATATGATAGTTGTATGTGTGTGTGTGTGTAGTGTGTGTGAGAGAAAAAAAGAGATAGAGACAGAGACAGAGAGGAGCGAATGAGTTAGGTTTAAAACCATTTTTTTGTTTTAGAATGTCTATGCTGAAACCCATATACGATCGGAAGGTTTCTTAAACCTTTTTATAGTCTTTTTATATATATAATAATGAAAAGACATGAAGTACTTCTATGATTATTTGGAGTATCGTATTATCATTTCCACTTGGTTGAAATGAGTTTGATTAACAATAGCAACTTATTTAAAAGAAGGTAAATTATTTTTTTGAATTTCTCAAGTACGTATGCAAGTATATTGGCCAAATTAAGTTATATACCAGCTTTGAATATTTTTTTAAATATAAGACTAATATAGACTAGAACACTAGGTGATTTTCTGCCCTCTTTCAGATACAACTCCGAACAATAGCTATTTTTTTTTTTTTTCATTCCAACGTCAACCCAGTTGTTCTTTATATCAAGTCTACATCAGAAGAAGTCTTTTCTAACTTTACGGTACCTCTTGAAATATAAAGTTACGGTGTCCCTTGAAAAAAAAAAATGGTTATTCTTATGCTCTGAGTGAGCATCCTCTTTAAAATTGACAACTTCTTTCATTAATGCAGATTGAATGAAAAACTTATCAACATACAAATTTATGAAAGAAAGGAAAAAAATGCATAATATCAAGAGAGAAAAAAAAGTTTTCAAAAATTTAAAGAGCATTCTTATTACTCGAGTAAATATCACATTTGGAAATATTTAATGTAACCTAGGAATTATTACTTCATAATAAATTTTGTAATAATTGTTATACCTACTAAATGCAGTTGATATTTCTAAACTTTGACAATTATTGTATCAGGTGAAGGCTTCTTGATTTAATAAACGGTTACCTAGTATTTTTCTAGCTTTAATAAAATTATTTCTATGATTTCCAGGGGCTGGTCATTTTGGTAAAGTTTACACAGCAGTTAATAACAACAGCGGAGAATTAATGGCAATGAAAGTCTTGCCTTTGCAGCCCAACGATCATCGCTCCATTAAGAAGGTCGCGAACGAACTCAAAACCTTTGAAAGGATTAATCATCCAAATCTAGTCAGATATTATGGCATTGAAATTCATAATGTGAGTTATTGCAGATTAATGAATATTATTATTATTATTATTATTATTATTATTATTATTATTATTATTATTATTATTATTATTATTATTATCATAAATACATAAAAATTTAATTGCCTTTTTATGATAATCATATGATCTTTTATTTTTGACTTAAACTCACTTCTTTCTTTAGCTCTAACACTTATGTTTATTTTCTAATATTATTATAAAATTAATAATAATTATTAATATATAACGGAGTTTCTTTAGTTTAATGATTCTTTACAATAAGAATTAATAAATAACTTTTATTCTTTTTTTTAAATATCTTTTGTTCTATCAAACTCCTTCAAATTTATATTTTCTTTCATCACCAGGACGAAATGTTAATGTTTATGGAATACTGTGACGAAGGAACGTTGGAGGCTTTGGCAGCTAGTACCGAAGGTCTTCCTGAGGAAATTGTGAGGAAATACACAAGGCAACTTCTTTCAGCTGTACAAACAATGCATGAGAATGGAATTGTGCACAGGGATATAAAAGGTTTTGTTATGCCTGTATTGTGAGTTTGCTAACCTTGCAACCAGTTAATTCATATATTTCAAGAGTGTCAGTGTATTCATTTAATATATATATATATATATATATATATATATATATATATATATATATATATATATATATATATATATATATATATATATATATATATATATATATATATATATATATATATATATATATATATATATATATATATATATTTTTAGGAGCCAAATATATTCTTAGCAAAAGAAGGAAATGTATTGAAATTAGGAGATTTCGGATGTGCCGTTAGAATTCGTGGTCTTCAAACTGAAGTTAATGAATTATCCGGAATCGTCGGCACTCACGGTAAAATCTTCACGTATTTCGGTTTTATATTTAGTCAAGTTAAGTTCTGTTATACAGTGCAGGGATTTAAATGAATGCATGACTCTCATTTGTGGGTATTTTTATTGTAGCCCATAAATTTTTACTAATATTAACATCTGAAAAGCAAGGAAATTCATAAGAGTTTTAAGTTATTTTAATTGTTATATTATTATTATTATTATTATTATTTTTTTTTTTTTTTACATTAGTTTTTTTTTCTATGAGAATAGTCAGGCAGAAGAACAAATTGAGAATATAAAAGTGTATATATACTTCTGTATTCTTCTATATTCTTCTATATTCTATATTCTTCTATAAAGAACTTTCTATATTCTCTTTTCAGCCTACATGGCACCGGAGATATTTCGATCAAATGAAGGTCATGGACGAGCAGCTGATATTTGGTCTGTAGGTTGCGTTGTGATCGAAATGCTTACTGGCAAGGTAAATTTTGACAAAAATTAAAAAGTTATTAAAATACCAACTGAAAATGTTTTTTGCGTAACGGTATTCAATTGCTTTAAATTATTTACTGTTTATGATTAATTGAACATTATTTTTCTTTGATAATTCTTAACATACATTTCACAAATTTTAGATTTATGACATTATTTAAAGCAAGGGCAGTCTCTTTTCGAGCTATGGGCCTCATAATATATGGTTAATTACAAATCGTATATATATATATATATATATATATATATATATATATATATATATATATTATATATACTATATATATATATTATATATATATATATATATATATATATATATAATATATATATATATATATATATATATAATATATATATATATATATATATATATATATATAGGGACCGACCGGGGTTGGAATTTGGCCGGGGCCAGGGCCGGGGTCACCCAAATTTGGCCGGGCCGGGGTTCTGGCCGGGGTTATCCTAAAATTTGTAAAGAGGTCAAAAGCACTGAAATTTAAGGTTAAGAAAATTAGAAATAAGGTTTATTTAATTGTAAGGAAGGAGTAGAATAGCCAACATTTACTTAAATTAATGATTATATGCATTTTCTCCAAAAAAAAATTCAAAAAATTACAATTTTGTATAGTTAAAGTTTAAAAAAAGTACAAAAATTAAAAAAAAAAATTCTAATTCATAATAGTGATTCAACAGGTTTACCTAAGTAAGACCCTAAGGTAAAGTTTGAAAAAATGTAAGATATAAAATTATCAATTTAACCTGTATTTATACATATCATTGTTATTTTTGCCATGTATCAAACTTGTATCATTTAATTGCATTATTTAAAAATTATTATTTTGTTTATACTTTTAGTCAAATGGCTAAAAGATCAGCTTCTGCAGTATTCGAATACTTTACAATGTTTCAGGATAGGCTCGAAATAGCTAAATGTTAACATCTGCAGTCAGAAAATTAGAAGAGAACCTCCGGGTGCTACAAGTAAAAAAAATTTCAACCAAATCTTTTTGGAGTATCTAAAATCAAAACACAAAGATGAACAGCAGAAAGGAGCGGTCAAAAAAAAAAAAAAAAAAAAAAAAAAAAAAAAAAAAAAAAAAAAAAAAAAAATTTCTTATATTTTGTTTGAATTTTTTTTTTTTTATTATTTGACTGATTGAGCTGAAATTTTCAAAGTATGTGAATTTTTTCACGAAGTTCTGAGTTGATTTCGAGCATTTTTTTTGAGTCTATAACGGTTTGAAACTTATTTGGACCCAAAGTTGAAAAAAATGAATAACTGAATCAAACCACTGGTCCACATGAGCTGAAAATTTAGCTGAATACCTTTGCCCCAATTTCTTTCATTGGTGGGAATAGGTTTTTGATATCACGTCTAGAAAAAAGTTATATAAGCACTTGAAAAAAAATTTGCAAAAATCGTACCCTTCTGGAGAAAAAAATTATTTAGAAAAAACGCTACCTACTATTTTTTTTTATTTGTGAATATTGTTTAGAAGAGGGCAGGGCAACAATATTTATTTAGTGCATATTTAAATGCTCTTTGTTTGAACGAGATATAGCCTCTCAAACTTTGGGAATTTTTTAAATTTAGCCAAAAATGGACCTTTTTGAAGGCCATATCTCAAAACCAACGAATGTCATCGAATAAAGTACATAGGGAATTTGTAGCCCCACCCCTCCTCTATACACACCAAAAATAGGAAATATCATAGTTGTATTTTTTTTTAAAAATTTTGTCTGAAAAGGTGGATTTTTTTAGTTCAAAATTTTTTTTTTTTTATATAGTTGGTCAGTTTTTGGATTATAACATTTTTCCTATAACTCTGGGAACAAAAGTCTATTAAAGACTTTTGTATCCCATTTAATTTTGAATAAATAGTCCAATTTTCAGCTCATTCTAAAAAGTGGTTTGGCACCCATTCAATTAAAAAAGGGTAAAATTTCAAAAAAAAAAAAAAAAAAAAAAAAAACTTTTAACCGTAATAGACTCGGAAAAACGCTAGAAATGGACTTTTCTTACCGGTAAAAAATCTATATAACTGAAAGTTTCAGCAGAATCGGCTGAAAATTAAAAAAAATAAAAAAATTTTTGTATAATTTGCCATTTTAACCCCGGCCAGCAACCCCGGTTTTCCTTGATTTTTGGCCGGGGCCGGGGTCAGTAAAAATGGCCGGGGTTGGCCGGGGCCGGGGCCCCGGTCGGTTCATAATATATATATATATATATATATATATATATATATATATATATATATATATATATATATATATATATATATATATTATATATATATATATATTATTATATATATATATATATATATATATATATATATTATTTTATTTTTTTTATGGCACAGCACCATATCCCGCATGATGCAGGGTGTGTCGGCTGCAGAAAGTATTCATATTCCTGCAATATATATATATATATATATATATATATATATATATATATATATATATATATATATATATATATATATATATATATATATATATATATATATATATATATATTAATGCCAAAAAAAATATTGATAGATTGATAACGTATTGCTTTCATTTTATTTGAATTTACTATTTTTTTTTCACATTTTTTTTCACATTTTTTTTTCCAGCGCCCTTGGCCTCAATACGACAGCAGCGTTCAGATTATGTTCCAGGTTGGGTGTGGGAAGTCTCCGTCATTCCCAGAGAACCTTTCTGAAGAGGGAGAAATTTTTCTTCGTCATTGTTTCGTTCATTCCCCAAAAGACAGAGCAACGGCTTCTTCGCTTCTCGATCATACGTTTGTTAAGGTTTGTTGATATATATATATATATATATATATATATATATATATATATTATATATATATATATATATATATATATATATATATATATATATATATATATATATATATATATATATATATTATAAGGGGTTTATTAAAATTATGAACGGGTTGTTGGAGAGAAAAAGTTTTATTATAGAATAGTTCTCTGAGGAGGATGAGTCCGTGCTGCTATTTGCTGGGGCATAAATTGAGAGAACATATAAAATGCAGAGCATCGGTGATGCCGTAGCTCCTTTTGGTACACTGTTGTGAGGTTTTACTCTTTTTTTTTAATTATATATTTTGTTATATATTCTTTTCTATTTACTTATTATTGATTTGTGGAAGTTGAAGCTAAAAATTCTCCATATTGATTATATACTATAATAAATAATGGGTCTATTTCATGGTTTATCTTTAAGTCTTCTTGAATCATATTGTGCTTCGGGTTTTGCGTTAAATACTTTGTTTTTGTCTGTTTTTGTCTGTTACAAATAAAATAATGCCCTAAGTTAAGCTTAGAGTTGAATCCTTTTGCTGTTTTTTTTTTTTTATTTTGTTGTTGTTGTGGAAGCAATGTTAGAATTGGTTACGGAGATTGATGAATATATTATTGAATGATTTGTTTTAACACTCTTAGCTATGAAAAGAGAGTGATTTTAAAGTATGAAGTGGACAATGATAGGTTCTGATTTACATATTGATACAATTATAGTTTTTATCCTCAAATTTTGAATCCATGAGCGCTTTATAATTGAGATGAATATCGTTATTTATTTCGTTAGTGGTTTTTAACGATTTGCTTTATATTGGGAGTTGTGATGGATGAAATAGATGTTTATGTTTATATTTATCTCTTTTGAGTTTAATTTATAATTTCCTTCATGTGAATGAGTGTATTAGATAGTAAATTCGCGAAACAATAGGCTTGCCAGGTTCTGCAGAGAAAAAATTGCTAATGTTGGAGAGTGATGTTTAATTTTTGGGGGGTTAGGTGGTTGTTGTTTTTATTGTTGATGTTGCTTAGATTAATGCCTTCCATATTATTTTCTAGAGATGGATGTATTTTAGGATTTATATAGTATATTTTATTAAGTAATTTCTTATTTTAGATTTGATTTCTGCCATGCAGGTATTCTTAAGAGTTATTAAATTTCTCGACTATTTACTGTTCTCTGGTTGAGTGGCGTATTTTTCAGAGGGAGTGAAACAGATAAACGTTGCATTAAATAGTTAAAAACAATGTACAACATTTTTGTGTTTACTTTTTTTTTAAAAAAAATTTTTTTTTTTTTTTTTTTTATTTTATTTATTTATTTATTTAATTTTTTTTTTTTACTCTTAGACCATCGTACTTTCTTCTAAAACTGAAGCGTTTGACCCTATCTACATTTTCAGTTTCATTTAACTTTTAGCTCCCTCTCAAACTCAGTTAAATTATTATAAGAAAAAAAAAAAAAAAAATTTAATTCAAATTAGTAAATTTCAACCCTTTTTATTTTGTAATCTAATTTTGTTCTTTAGGTTGAAGAAGAAGAGAACATGTCTCTGCCTCTTTTCTCCTTAAATTCTGTTCCTCAGGCAAAAAGAAGTCGCTTGTTCAGCAACGATATCAAAACTTAAAGGCAACTTAAATTTCTTTTATTTATTTTATTTTTTATTTTTAAATTTCCGGAATTCGGCAACTAATAAGCAGCTTATTCAAATTATATATATATATATATATATATATATATTATATATATATATATATATATATATATATATATATATATATATATATATATATATATATATATATATATATATATATATATATATATATATATATATATATATATATATATAATGCGTAGATAATACTAAAAGAAACACGAAGGGTAATGATGAGTATTTTATTTAGTCGTAACGTAGAGTAGTTAAAAATCAAATTGATTCTCATATTGTCGTTATGTTGTTGTTAATTCGTTAGTTGTTTTATCAAAAACTTTTACTAAATAGTTTATATAATTACAAATCATAATACAAAGTATTATAATAAAAATTGTGTTTTTTTTGATAATTTATATATAATATATATATATATATATATATATATATATATATATATATATATATATATATATATATATATATATATATATATATTATATATATATATATATATATATATATATATATATATATATATATATATATATATATATATATATATATATATATATATATATATATATATATATATATATATATATATATATATATATATATATATATATTATATAATATATAATATATATATATATATATATATATATATATATATATTATATATATATATATATATATAATATATATATATATATATATATATATATATATATATTATATATATATATAAATATTATATATATATATAATATATATATATTTATATTTATATATATATATATTATATATATATATATATATATATATATATATATATATATATATATATATATATATATATATATATATATATATATATATATATATATATATATATATATATATATATATATATATATATATATATATATATATATATATTTCAATTCCCATGTTAAAAATTTCTGTTTTCTCGCAAATAGGAAATATGCTTTGAAAGACAATCTAAACATACAATTATTGTTGTTTTGATTTAATTTTAATAAACACATAAATGTACATGTATTAAACATTAAGTATGTATTATTTTGAATTGTGATGCAATATTACTTTCTTTCTCTCTCTTTGCGAAACACTAAACCATAATATGCGCCTTTCCTTGGTATTCCGAATTAACGATTAATTCTTCATCCCAAACAAAAAAAATGGATAACCAAAGTAATCGTATTTGAAAATTGGCCACAAGAAAAAATCGTTGAAGGAACGTATTGTAATACTTGTCTGGTTTACAATATATATTCTCAATAGTTATTGTATGATGATTCTTGCATTTCGAGTTTGTTAAACACTAATAAAGAAATGAATTGATGAATATTAGTTAGAGAGCTTCCATTATGACAATCTTTTGATGGTTTTCGATCCAGGTTTAGGCTCTAATATATTGTATTGTTTGAGTTAATTCTAAAGTTTAAAACACCATTGTTATATATAATATATATATATATATATATATATATATATATATATATATATATATATATATATATATATATATATATATATATATATATATATATATATATATATATATATATATATATATATATATATATATATATATATATATATATACTTTCCGTAAAACTAATTGAAAAGGTTCACCAGCTATTCAGAAGGTTTTCCATCCTGGAAACATTGTTGAGAAAATACGATTTTGTGCCTTTGATATGTAATTAATTTAAGCGCTTTTTATTGCTTCATGACATTCCATTCATCACCGAAATCTTTTTAAAACCCTTCCATTTGCTTCTTGAGTTGAAGCATCCACATTGATTTTTAGTGATGTAAGCATCGAGACGATTTTTTTTCCTTTCAACTAAGACGCTCTATGGGGAAAATAATGTGTTTTTGTGTATATTATTTAGTGTTGGGTTATGCAGCTAATCTTCATGTTTTGTGTTTTTATTATTATTGTTTTTGGATAATGATTTAAAACTTTATCCATCGACATTTGTTAGTGTAGATATGCCTAATTTCTTGCCCCAATTAACTGCTACTATCCTGCGATAAAGGTTTAATTAATGTTTAAATTTCACTTAATTAAAGTAAAATTAAATTTAAATACTTTTCTTAAAAGTTTCTTTTTGCGAAATAAGTTTTTAAGTGTGTGTGTGTGTCTTAACAGTTATTTCACGTGCAAATTAATTTTTATTCCGACGCACAGAGGTTTACTTAATGCTATCAGGTGGAAAGAAGTCGAATATATTGAATATTTCAGTAAAAATCATAAGAAAAAATTGAAGATCGTCGAAACATGAGGAAACTGAGAGTAGACGGTTGACAAAACAGATGGAAATGAGATGCAAGTTAAACAAGTAATTATTTTTTTTAATTTTTTTTTTTGCATTTCAAGAAAAACACCTACGTTACAAGGCCATCATATTGCAGCATAGTATCTCCGTCTTCCATCTTGGTTACAGTATAAATATGAACTAGTCGGATACAAACCTACTCAAACTACTCGGGAATTGTCCAAGGACCGTTGCTAACGTGAAAATTTGACTGTAATATAATGGAATAATTGATATCGAGATAATATAAACTCATATATAGTAAATACTTTACGTTAAGAGAACCTCTAGATAGATATGCATCACCTTTTGAAAAACCTTTTTGACTTGATTTCTTCATTGTATCCTCCACTGAGACTTTCATTTGTTCTTATTCTTAGCATATTACACGTTCTTCCCCCCGTCCCCTACTCCAGTCCATGTAAAAGTAATCCACTCCTCCTTTAGGGTGATATATAAATTAATTCCGATATATATATATATATATATATATATATATATATATATATATATATATATATATATATATATATATATATATATATATATATATATATATATATATATATATATATATATAAGCGAACTTTAATTGTGATAAATTTTTAGGAAGTGCCTCTATAAAACTGATAGAAGTATTAAAATAACTCTAGTTCCTGAATAAACTTGTAGTATTAAAATTTAATGCCTTTTGATTAAAGGTGCCTGTAAAATGCTATATATATATATATATATATATATATATATATATATATATATATATATATATATATATATATATATATATATATATATATATATATATATATATATATATATATATATATATATATATATATATATATATATATATATATATATATATATATATAAAGATTCTTTTTAAATACTTTTTAAATTTTATTGAAATGTTTATTGTAGTCATATCTGATAATATATTTAAACACTATTTATTAAAATAGTAATTTTGCTTTTAACATATTCGGTTTTTTAAATTTAAATTTATATATATATATATATATATATATATATATATATATATATATATATATATATATATATATATATATATATATATATATATATATATATATATATATATATATATATATATATATATATATATATATATATATATATATATATATATATATATATATATATATATATATATATATATATATATATATATATATATATATATATATATATATATATATATATATATATATATATATATATATATATATATATATATATATATATATATATATATATATATATATATATATATATATATATATATATATATATATATATATAGGGGTGAGCTGCCATATCTAATAAACCAGTTCTTTGCTTAGTCATCAGCGAGTTACAACAGTTTCATTTTCCTTTTTTTTGTTTGAACAGAGAATGAATTAACTGGTTCATTTTCCTGGAATGTTAACCGGTTCACGTGAAACGGGTCTAGCTCACCATATATATATATATATATATATATATATATATATATATATATATATATATATATATATATATATATATATATATATATATATATATATATATATATATATATATATATATATATATATATATATATATATATATATATATATATATATATATATATATATATATATATGAATACCTTGCCTAACGCTGTTAATTGGTTCCAAGAAGGGTTCGCGCAATTTGAAACAGTATTGTTCAAGGTCGGTTTATAATTTGTTACTCACAAAAAAATTTAGGATAACAAAAATGCTTGAAAATACAAAAAATATATATAATTTTATCAACCGAATAACTGAGATAATCCTTTGAAACTAATCTAAAACTTATAAAAACAGAAAACATTGCTTGAATTTTTGCTAAAAAAAATAAAAAATTTTTTTTTGTCTCCCAAGTAGCTCTCTCTAACATGTGATCGAATTGTTGAGACTTTTCTCACTTTGATGATTCACCCAAAATTCGGGTCAGCATCTATGAGAAAATCGGAAGCTTCGTCAATTTTTCTTAAAAACGTTGAAAGGTCAGCAAAGGAAAATTCTTGAACCACGACATCTTCGTCTTCTGCTTGATAAGTTCGTTGCTGTTATAACTCCAAGAGGGTGTCATCATCCAGATCATTTAAATCTATACATTCGTTCACATTTTTACAATCTAAACGTAAAAAACTAATATCTTTACCCATCTGCACAATTTTTTTTGAGAATTCCTCTTTTCTTCTCGCCTTGGGCACCCCGCAGTTGCTGAATTGCCAATTCGTAATTTTGTAATAATAATAATCGTGTTAGAGCGAAACCAGCGTTGTTCAAAACAGCGTTATGCAAGGCATTC
>SEYY01008422.1:0-2500 GCA_009176605.1 Armadillidium nasatum | reverse complement strand
GGAACGACACAGATAATATGATGCAGGAATCTGATTCTTTTCCATATTATGATGTTAAATTATATAATAACACTATCCAACGCCTCACATTATATTTTTCAAACTTATTTTAATGAATTTCAATGGAATTTTTCGTTTAAATGAGTTTTCCATTTCACTTAACATTTTTGATTGTCAATTACCTAAAATATTGGAACGACACAGATAATATGATGCAGGAATCTGATTCTTTTCCATATTATGATGTTAAATTATATAATAACACTATCCCACGCCTCACATTATATTTTTCAAACTTATTTTAATGAATTTCAATGGAATTTTTCGTTTAAATGAGTTTTCCATTTCACTTAACATTTTTGATTGTCAATTACCTAAAATATTGGAACGACACAGATAATATGATGCAGGAATCTGATTCTTTTCCATATTATGATGTTAAATTATATAATAACACTATCCCAACGCCTCACATTATATTTTTCAAACTTATTTTAATGAATTTCAATGGAATTATTTCGTTTAAATGAGTTTTTCCATTTCACTTAACATTTTTGATTGTCAATTACCTAAAATATTGGAACGACACAGATAATATGATGCAGGAATCTGATTCTTTTCCATATTATGATGTTAAATTATATAATAACACTATCCAACGCCTCACATTATATTTTTCAAACTTATTTTAATGAATTTCAATGGAATTTTTCGTTTAAATGAGTTTTCCATTTCACTTAACATTTTTGATTGTCAATTACCTAAAATATTGGAACGACACAGATAATATGATGCAGGAATCTGATTCTTTTCCATATATTATGATGTTAAATTATATAATAACACTATCCCACGCCTCACATTATATTTTTCAAACTTATTTTAATGAATTTCAATGGAATTTTTCGTTTAAATGAGTTTTCCATTTCACTTAACATTTTTGATTGTCAATTACCTAAAATATTGGAACGACACAGATAATATGATGCAGGAATCTGATTCTTTTCCATATTATGATGTTAAATTATATAATAACACTATCCCACGCCTCACATTATATTTTTCAAACTTATTTTAATGAATTTCAATGGAATTTTTCGTTTAAATGAGTTTTCCATTTCACTTAACATTTTTGATTGTCAATTACCTAAAATATTGGAACGACACAGATAATATGATGCAGGAATCTGATTCTTTTCCATATTATGATGTTAAATTATATAATAACACTATCCCACGCCTCACATTATATTTTTCAAACTTATTTTAATGAATTTCAATGGAATTTTTCGTTTAAATGAGTTTTCCATTTCACTTAACATTTTTGATTGTCAATTACCTAAAATATTGGAACGACACAGATAATATGATGCAGGAATCTGATTCTTTTCCATATTATGATGTTAAATTATATAATAACACTATCCCACGCCTCACATTATATTTTTTCAAACTTATTTTTAATGAATTTCAATGGAAATTTTCGTTTAAATGAGTTTTCCATTTCACTTAACATTTTTGATTGTCAATTACCTAAAATATTGGAACGACACAGATAATATGATGCAGGAATCTGATTCTTTTCCATATATATGATGATGTTAAATTATATAATAACACTATCCAACGCCTCACATTATATTTTTCAAACTTATTTTAATGAATTTCAATGGAATTTTTCGTTTAAATGAGTTTTCCATTTCACTTAACATTTTTGATTGTCAATTACCTAAAATATTGGAACGACACACAGATAATATGATGCAGGAATCTGATTCTTTTCCATATTATGATGTTAAATTATATAATAACACTATCCCACGCCTCACATTATATTTTTCAAACTTATTTTAATGAATTTCAATGGAATTTTTCGTTTAAATGAGTTTTTCCATTTCACTTAACATTTTTGATTGTCAATTACCTAAAATATTGGAACGACACAGATAATATGATGCAGGAATCTGATTCTTTTCCATATTATGATGTTAAATTATATAATAACACTATCCACGCCTCACATTATATTTTTCAAACTTATTTTAATGAATTTCAATGGAATTTTTCGTTTAAATGAGTTTTCCATTTCACTTAACATTTTTGATTGTCAATTACCTAAAATATTGGAACGACACAGATAATATGATGCAGGAATCTGATTCTTTTCCATATTATGATGTTAAATTATATAATAACACTATCCAACGCCTCACATTATATTTTTCAAACTTATTTTAATGAATTTCAATGGAATTTTTCGTTTAAATGAGTTTTCCATTTCACTTAACATTTTTGATTGTCAATTACCTAAAATATTGGAACGACACAGATAATATGATGCAGGAATCTGATTCTTTTCCATATTATGATGTTAAATTATATAATAACACTATCCCACGCCTCACATTATATTTTTCAAACTTATTTTAATGAATTTCAATGGAATTTTTTCGTTTAAATGAGTTTTCCATTTCACTTAACATTTTTGATTGTCAATTAC
>SEYY01008421.1:42500-44843 GCA_009176605.1 Armadillidium nasatum | reverse complement strand
TATATATATAATATATATATATATATATATATATATATATATATATATATATATATATAATATATATATATATATATATATATATATATATATTCAAACCAATTACAGAAGACCTTGTGAATGAAGCCTAGAATAATGAAGATTATTCTAGATTATTCTAGAAGATTATTACTCTATCTTCATATCTAAGGCTTTGAAGCTCGAGTGAATTCATGTGAAGACTGTCTTACGAAGATTTCAAGATTCTCGAAACCCTTTCTCGGTCAAATTTTACCAAATAGAAAAGAAATATATAAAAGGGGAACTTCTCTAGAAAAGTTCTTAAGCCTGGGATACATTCCCGTTACGTCATGTGACGTAGCTCGTTTGATCATACAAAGTAAAGATGTCACGTGACATTACATGGGCCTTTACAATAGTCTATATGACTGATTATTTCTGAAGATCTTATAGATTAGTTTTATCACGATATTCGTCATTATCTGATGAATAGCATTATACCTCACATTCTGTTTTCGTTTTTCATTGTCGATGCTTCGGAATAGGGATGGAGCGATACCAAAATTTTTACCGATACCGATACCGATACCGATACCGATAAACCTGAAAATATGCCGATACTTGCCGATACTACTACCGATACCAACACCGATACCGATACTTTACACCTATACAAATTTTTTGCCGATACCGATACCGATACCGATACTGGTATCGGAAAATATGCCGATACTTGCCGATACCGATACCGATACCGATACTTCACTCCATCCCTACTTCGGAAACTTTCATCACTTTCGATTTGGTGAAGAAGTTACAATTTGATCTATCTCATCGGCTTCAGGAGGGTCTTGGTTAAATGGAATTTCATTGTTAAAGTTGCTCCATTGTATAAGTATTACTTATACTATGGTTGTTCGTATTATTCAGTGATCAGTAGTTGGGTCTTATTCCTGAGTTAACATGGAGTTCGTGAACTTTTTTTAAATTCTTCAGTTTGAATGTCAAGTCTTTCTTGTGTGAAAAGAAAGGAAATCAAAAAGATATTTCTTTTTTCGAAGTTTCTTTGAGACATTTTCAAACTCTTCATCTTACCTCTTCTTCTGTTAAGAATAGTCTTAAAACCTTCGCCTCAATATTTCTCACGAGTTTTTTTGCAATGTCATTTGAAGAAAATATATTTATATTTCATCTTCTACACATTTATATACAGTTAAGTTTATGTTGCGGTGATTTTATTTTCAGGTTCTTGTCCACTGGGACGAGAGAGAGAGAGAGAGAGAGAGAGAGAGAGAGAGAGAGAGAGAGAGAGAGAGAGTGTCGCCATCTACACTTCCAACCATACAAATCAATGCCAGTACTTTTTATTTTGAATCCAGAAATTCAGTTATGACATTTAGCAAAGTTGAATGGAGGATTAGGAAGTGTTTGTGAAGCTTTATGGGAAAGGGCGGGTCCTATTTACTTACTTTTTCTGTATGAAACTCCGCCCATTTTTGTTCGGATTTTTAGAAAAATATATATATAATATATATATATATATATATATAATATATATATATATATTATATATATATATATATATATATATATATATATATATTATATATATATATATATATATATATATATATATATATATAATATATATTATATATTATTATATATATATATATTTATTTGAAAAATCATTTTTTTTTTTTTTTTTAAATTCCGAATATTGCATACTCAAAAGTCGCTAATGTACGGCGTCCAACAAAGTTAATATTAGGCTTCATTACCATTAGTTTGTAGAATGGCTTTATTATGATGGAATAGATATTAATTTTTCTTAATTGATGGGTCAATGGTTCTTCCTTGACTTATCGATGGTTCTTCCTTTTGACGAATTAGTGGTTCTTCCTTGACATATCAATGGTTCTTCCTTGGTGTCAATTATTTTTCTTTGACCTATCAATGGTTCTTTCTTTTGACGAATTAATGGTTCTTTCTTGACATATCAATGGTTCTTTCTTTTAAAATATTAATGGTTCTTCCTTGACATATCAATGGTTCTTTCTTTTTAACAAATTAATGGTTCATTTCTTGACATATGAATGGTTCTTTATTTTGACGAATTAATGGTTCTTTCTTGATATATCAATGGTTCTTTCTTTTGAAATATTAATGGTTCTTCCTTGACATATCAATGGTTCTTTCTTTTTAACAAATTAATGGTTCACTTCTTGACATATGAATGGTTCTTTATTTTGACGAATTAATGGTTCTTTCTTGACATATCAATGGTACTTTCTTTTGAAATATTAATGGTTCTTCTTGACATGTCAATGGTTCTTTCTTTTT
>SEYY01008421.1:35000-37500 GCA_009176605.1 Armadillidium nasatum | reverse complement strand
GTCAATCACCCTACCGTTCGAGCCACGGTAGACGGCATATTATTAAACGGTTTCTACATATTCTAATTCTTGAATCCACATCTCTGCACTGGGACATTTGTTTTTTATTTTTTTTTACAGGTACTACATCGGCAGATGCTTGAGAGAGTTGACCTCTTGGACTCCCGCGTCCACTGTAACGTCATCGTAGCACAAAGGATGCGTGTCATATCCCGAATTTTATATGAAAACCATCAAACCAAGATTTGTTCATTGTTATACATCTTTTCCCATCATCTATGTGTAGATTTTCTAACATAATTTGATTTTCCTTTTGTATTTATTCTTCTTCACTTTAAAACTTACTCGACTCCCACAGTTAGGTTGGGGTTTGGTAGGATTTTATCCCCCTCTCTTTGTTTCTTTAATTCTCAATCTTTTGATGAGAGCGTCTTTTTGGGTGAGGCTCGCTTCTCCTATGAAAGAAAACTGAATCAAATTCGTTACAAAAAGAGACCTGAAGCTTTTGTTTTCTGAACACAACTTACCAATTTATTAAACTTAGTTAAATATTAAATAAAGCAAAAATCAAGTAATAAAAATAAAATTTAAAAAAATAGCCCTAAAAAAAGCAAATGTAAGAAAAATTTACAATTACTAAAGCAGCCCTTAGCCCATAATAATAATAATAATAATAATAATAATATAATAATAATAATAATAATAATAATAATAATAATAATAATAATAATAATAATAATAATAATAATAATAATGATAATAATAATAATAATAATAATAATAATAATAATAATAATAATAATAATAATAATAATAATAATAATAATAATAATAATAATAATGGTAATTAATAATAATAAATGAAAAATAAATAAATTTAAAATAAAAATAAATATAAAATAAGAAATAATAAATAATACTATACAGATAAAATTTTAAAATGAAATAATAAAATGAATAAAATTACCTTAATTGCATTTCTTCACTGCAAAAATTGTCCTAACGAATCGTTGGGACAAGTGGCAAAAATGTCACAGTAAAATTTTCAATAGAAAAAAGACATGTTAAGCATAAGAAAGTCGCTTCACCGATTTATTTTTTTAATAAGAAAATAACTGAAAAAATTTGTTGTGACATTTTTGAAACTTGTCCCAACGATTCGTTAGGACACATTTTTTTTTCAGTATTTATATGCCGTATTAGACAAATACAGATTTTGCATTTATAATCTTTTTTATATTGGTGGATGTTGGGGAAGAGATTGGTGGGGTGCGTAAGAGGTGGGTAATCTTTTTTATATTGGTGGATGTTGGGGAAGAGATTGGTGGGGTGCGTAAGAGGTGGTGTCAACGTCCAGCACCCCTCCCCCCTACACACATACAATAGATACAGGAAGGTGAAGCGCAATTTATTTCTTTATAGGGTTCCTTCATTTTCTGAGAATATTAATGACATATTTTTTTACTTAAATGCTTTTATTAACTTACGAATTTAGTAATCTGACTTTAAAGCTCTCGATACCTAAAATATCCGCAATCCGCATCTGCATCCGCAATCCGGATCCGCATCTGCACCTGCATCTGCATCCGCAATCAGCATCTGCATCCGCAATCCGGATTCGCATCTGCACCTGCAATCCGCATCCTCAATCATGATCCGCATCCACATCCGCAATCCGCATATGCATCTGCAGATATTGAATACTGACATTCAGTTCCACTTCTGACCTTGTGTATTGTTCTATTATTTTAATCTCTGTTCTTTCGATGGTTTCGAAAGTATTCAAAACAGAAAGATTCTGAAACATTTTTGCCTAACATAGACAATCTAGCTTCTGCAAGCGATTCTTCCACTGATAATAATCTTTTTTCTCTTTCTGACTCTTCATCCTCTTGTCTTGGCATTTTTATGAATATTTTTCTGTTTCGCTCGACATTTCGAAAGAATTCGATAGAGTCTGCAAAATTTTTTTTTTTTTTACTATTCTGCTTTTCCCTTACCATGCATTCTGGCTTCTCCTCCAATCCTTCTGCAGCAGCTGTTTAAATCTATTATTATAGTGTTCCTCTGAGTTCTTTTCTATCTTCAACGTATTTCCTACTGTTTATAATTGACTTTCTATCTATCGCTTCACTTCCTATCCACTCAAGTGCAGGCAATTCACTCCCATTTTGAAAGATTTGAAAACATGGTGGTTTTCAATGAATCAAAAACTCATGGCAGTTTCTTTATCTTTTTAATTGACATAATCTCTCACACAATCATAACATTTTCTTCAAAAACGCAATACCTAAACCTTATGATACTCCCTTCTTCTCGTGATCTTTCATAAAAATATGACATTGCTTCATTTATCAAAGAAGTTGGAAGTTCTGGGGGTTATCGAAACTTTTCCACACTAATTCCTAAACGCTTGCTCTGTATGTGTACATCGTTCACACTTACATCACACAACTGTGGCATAGTTCCATTCATACAGCTCCTCTTGAAAGGGTGGAGG
>SEYY01008421.1:15000-30000 GCA_009176605.1 Armadillidium nasatum | reverse complement strand
CATCGACCGATTTCGTCGAGGGCTTCGAGATCGGTTGTGTATGAAACCTGATCGTGTCGAAGGAGAGATGAGAGGCTTTTGTCGACGAAGTTGTTGTTGTTGTTGTTGTTGTTGTTTATAAGAATATTGCTATTGTTGTTGGTTGGGAGGGATTTGAGGGGCGAGGGGGATTCGAACAGTCGATTGAATCCCTCGTATGAATTATTGTTGTTATTAATGGCGTTAATCTTACCCGAATTTTGTGGTTTCGAAGAGGTTTGATCTGAAGAAGTAAAATGCTCTTCAATGTCCAAATCTTCATCATTGATATCACTCGAAATAGTTTGACCATTGTTTATTAATACCGGCAGTTTCGGCGGAGAAGGAGAGCGGGAATCCATTTTCATTAAATAATAATAATATTAAAAAAACAGTCAATCAAAATTGTAAAAGTTTTTTAAATTTTAAAAATCTTTTTCAAAATAACAAAAAAGAGACAATCTGAAAATTTATCTCTGATCGTGACAGAGAATCTAGATAACAATACCCTCCTTTTCTCACTGCCTTATAGAGACTGAACACAAATACTTCCTCACCGATGATATATTTGATGTTGCTAAACAAATCAAGAGCCGAGGGGAGAGTTTACCAAATGAGGCTTCACCCAGCTTAATAGCGACAGTAATTGGCTACTGAAATCCCTACTTACCTTAACACCACTCTCATTGGCTCAAAGAGATTGATCCATGATATATACTCGCTCCTCATTGGCTAAAAGGGATTTCACTATCGATGTAAGCTCTATTCCAATTGGCTCAGACGCTCTTTTAACGAATTTTACTTGCATCGCGCTCTCTTATTGGCTGAACGAAATTGCCTTCGGGTGCGATACAGACCTAAAGAAATCATCATTCAGTTAATGATGATGGTAAAATGCGATTATGTCGTCTAGATTCCTATTTCACACTCTTGTTAGCCTGGTCTCGCCTCCACATTACCAGAAAATGATCCTGTAATTCTTAACGCGTGATATTAGCAATTCATATGATAACCTTAGACCCTCAAAACCCCCTCGGCGCCCCCGTCATTCCCTCAGCCCCCTTCAAGGGATGAAATGTTCTCTCTCCCAACTCATTATAAACTAATTTCTATTATATATATATATATATATATATATATATATATATATATATATATATATATATATATATATATATATATATATATATATATATATATATATATATATATATATATATATATATATATATATATATATATATATATATATATATATATATATATATATATATATATAATGTGTACCGATTAATTGATATTGTTATCGACAAAGCCGATTAATTGCCACTAATCGGCTAATTATTTGGCATCGACAACCAACCAATCAAGGAAGAAAATTAAATTTTAAGGTAATTAATTATAAAACAAAAAAAAAAAAATAATATATAATAATATAATATAATATAATATATATATATATATATATATATATATATATATATATATATATATATATATATATATATATATATATATATATATATATATATATATATATATATATATATATATATATATATATATATATATATATATATATATATTTATCAAAAAAAGTTTACATCTCACGGGCACTGCCCTATTCTGGGAGAGGAATTTTTCTAGGTAGTATTTATCTAGGATCCCCAAGTGGTATCGAACTGGCGCTCTCAAGCAGGTGAGTCAGTCACTCTACCTTTTGAGCCACGATAAATCTTCAAGTAAAGAATATAAGGGATGTAAAATCATAATTCCACCTCCCTTTCCAAGGATAAAGTCCACTTGCTGAATTCTTTGTTTCATGACATTGAATTAGAATAGAAAAACTAATAATAACTTAAGGTTTATATGTTCTGTACATTACGAAAGAGATTGGAGAGCATCACTAGCTCTCACTGCGTGTGGATTTGTTTCACTCGCTCTGAATTCGTGATGGCCTGAAGGGCTGTATTTTGTCTGCCTGGAGGGACGGTATATGCCATCGTCGGGGAGGTCCACACTCAAAAACAAAACGAAAGACCTCGCGTGTCAAACGACATATACCTAACCGTCCTAGGTTTTCATTCCTGGTGTTGTATCGGATCTAAGTTCACTATAAAGGGAAACAAACAAACAATCAAATAATGAATTTAAAACATACCTTCTCAATTATATCTCCATCATCTTTTCTGTGGAACAAAACGTCACTGAGAAAAGATGATAATAAAATAATATACTTTAATAAATGATTTACTAAGACATGGGAGGATACTTATTATTCTTAGTTTATTATACATTTTATTGACATTAAACTATTGGATGTTTTTTATTTTTTTATTTTTTTATTTTTTTTAATAAAAATAATAATATTGATTAAAATATTTCTAGATACTACAGATAATTAATGGTCGATTAATCGTTTACTGTAAATTTCAATGATTATTATAGATTCACACACACACACACACACACACACACACACACACACACACACACGCATATATATATATATATATATATATATATATATATATATATATATATATATATATATATATATATATATATATATATATATATATATATATATATATATATATATATATATATATATATATATATATATATATATATATATATATATATATATATATATATATATATATATATATATATATATATATATATATATATATATATATATATATATATATATATATATATATATATATAATATATATATATATATAATATAATATATATATTATATATATATATATATATATATATAATTATTAATATTATTATATTATTTATTTAAATTAATTTTTTTAAAAATAATATAAAAAATAAAATATTTTATTTGACGTTTCGAATCACAGGGATTCGTCTTCAGCTTAAAAAAAAAAATAATAAATAAAAAAAAAAAAAAAAAAAAAAAAAAAAAAAAAAAAAAAAAACAATTAAACAAAGAAAAAAAAAATATACAGTAAAACTACACCCCAACTCTTGAGAACATCTTAACGGAAGAACAGACAGGAAATCACAGGAATTAAGTGACAGGCAAAAATAAAAAGTTTTGTTGGTTGATGAGAAAAAAAATAATAATATAAAAAAAAACCCATATGCATATTATTAGCAGGATTATTTTAAGATAAATAATAAAATTAGAAAATGGTAGAATAAAAAAAATACCGATGATAAAAGATGAACAAAATAAATAAATAAATAAATAATATAATAATAATAATAATAATAATAATAAAATAAAATAATAATAATAATATAATAATAATAATAATAATAATAATAATATAATAATAATAATACAATATTGCAACAAAAACAAAAATAATAAAATAATAAGACTGGCATCAATAATAATAATAATAATAATAATAATAATAATAATAATAATAATAATATAATAATAAATAAATAATAATAAAATAATAAATAATGACAATAATGCAATAAAACGAAAATAAAAATAATAAGACTGGTAATAATATAATTACAAAAATAAAACCAAAAATATTAAACAGAATAGGAATGATAAGAAAAACAATCATAATAAATAAAAGATTATAAAATGAAAAAAAAAACAAAAAAAAATAAAAAATGAAAATAAAAATAAAATAAAGCAATAATATAAATCTAGTAAAATATATAATATATATATATATATATATATATATATATATATATATATATATATATATAATATATATATATATATATATATATATATATATATATTATATATATATATATATATATATATATATATATATATATACTTGCATGCACCTTAGAACCCTTTAATTTTTATGAAACCATTTACTATTTTAATCCTTTTTTCTTCAACACTTTTGAAATAGACACGAAATTTCATATAAACTCCTTTTTTTAATGCATCTTCGCGTCCTACCATAGATTTTCAAATTGGTGAGATATTGTATTCATTTACTGGTTAAGAATTACATAAAACTGAATTCATACCAGCGTGGTGCTTAAGTAAACATCACTGCTCAATCGTCTTCTAGATAGAAATACTGTAAGCACTTATCGAAGAAGTGTATTCATTCAAGAGGTCATGTGCCGTAGAATAAGAATAATCGTACTTAAGACACTCTCATGTTCATTGTATCACTTGTACACTCTCAAAGCAAGGTGTTTTACTCAATTCAACCCTACCCCAAAAAACGATAAAACCTGAGCCACCACAGATATGAGAGCAGTACTCCATACAAGGGTGGATGAAACCCTTGTATAATTGGAGTAACTTCAAAGAAGGAAAAAATTCTATCAGTCTAAACAGAACTCCCAGCATCTTTGAGGCCGCCCTAGCAACCATTGTGATGAGGTTTCCAAGGCAAGGTCAAGGATGTTTATATTGTAAACAGGAGAGACAGGAGAGCCATTGAAAGAAATAGAAAAGTTAGGAGGTGTCTTTGAGAGGGAGATTTCTAGAAGTTGAGTTTTTAAAGAGTTGAGTTTCACAAGGTTGAGACGACCCCACTTGGAAATTCTATCCAGATCAGCAAGAATGGAATCGGAAAGATGAAGACGAGAGGCAACTCTATATGCAAAGGAGGGAGCAGATTTAAAATGAATAGAAGAACAGAATGTTGAGTCATCAGCATATGAATGGATAGGGTTAGATGAGCTGCTGAGATGATCATTAATGAAAAGTATGAATAGAGTAAGAGACAAGACAGAACCCTGAGGAACACCACTATTGATATTAAAGGAAGAAGAAGTTGCCCAATCAATCAGCAGAAATGGAACGATTAGAGAGAAAGTAGTTATATAATTAAGCAAAGAGAAGGAGGGGAGCTTGCAATGGAAAGCAGTGGCATATGCCATACCAGGTAAAATATAATAGATGTGTCAAGCGTCATCATATGTCTCCCCATGGTCCCTAAGGGCAGAAGACCATAAATCTGTGAGATAGGAAAGTATATCACCAGTAGACCTCGAACGTCGAAAGCCATACTGATGATCAGAAAGAAGGGAATGGAATTCCAGATGATACAAGAAATGAAAAATCTTAGAATACAAGTGAGAGCTGTGGGACGATATTTAGAAGGATCAGAGCGGTTACCTTTCTCCGGAATAGGTTAGACTAATGATCGCTTCCAACACTGAGGGAAAGTACAAGTATTGAGACATAGAGAGAACGACTGACGGAGCCAGCTCAGAAGCAGACTCCCTTAAAATTCGGTGAGGAATGCCACTCGAGACTCTTACCATCCTAACGTTAGTAGATTTCAGAAGCCCATACACCTGATCAAATGTAATCACTCGTAAAGGCATGGGACATCTGAGAGGAGAAGAAGTAGGAGGAGGATTGCCGGAGTCGTCCAGGGTTGAATTAGAGGAAAACAGGAGCCCGAATAGATCAGCCTTTTCAGTTGGAGCGTTATTAACAGCACCGTCAGATCGAATAAAAGAAAGAAAGGATGATTTACAGAAGTTGTTAGAGAGGCTTTTGACAAGAGGCCAGTTAAATTGATCAGTGCGTGAATTTAGGAGCTCAGCACTCCATCGTATTTGTGAAAGTCAGCTTTGTTCGGCAAACAATATCCTTGCAACGATGAATAAACTTTAATTTCCAGTAATATACAATTCATATCTCAATCTTCCATAGTTAAACGACACCATTTATGTAAATAAAAAGTAATATATAAATTATATATATATATATATATATATATAATATAATATATATATATTAATTATTTATATATATATTATGTAAATAAAAAATATATATATATATATATATATATATATATATAATATATATATATATATATATATATATTATATATATATATATATATATATATATATATATAATATATATATATATATATATATATATATATATATATATATATATATATATATATATATATATATATATATATATATATATATATATATTATATATATATATATATATATATATATATATATATATATATATCATTCCCGGTGAGGAAAGGCCAAAGACCTAACGATATTCCACCAGAGTTAGAAAATGATAAATAAATCCATAGTATAATTAATGTTTGAAAGAAAATGAAAGAATTACAGATATTGATAAATGTGGTAATTACTTAACCGTGGTCGGATCCGGAGCCGCCCTGTGTTTATTTGCTCCGGCTCCTGATCCATTCTCAAAGGGCTTAATGGCCCCGGCTACGACTCCGGCTTCACAGCCCTGCTTTATTTGCTTAAAAAGAAGAGGGGGGGGAGGGTTTGGGGGCGGAAGTTTATTTCTCCCCAGATTTGGCAACAATTTATTACATTATTATTTTTTAAATGCTTTAAATGAATTTATTCTAACTGGAGTTTTATCTTTAAATATATTTCGTAAGTCCTTCGTCTGCATCAGTAACAAACACATTCCTTTGATCGCTTAATAAGTACACGATTCTTCTTAGTCAGCCCAACATTTTTTAATAAATATTTTCATATTTAACTTTCACTTCTATACCTCTGCCAATTTTATCCTACTATTTTCCTTCTTTAAGCCATTAAATATATTTTCAATCCCAAAGTCAGTCAAACTACTATAAAAGTAAACATAGTTTCTCAAGGTCAGGTCATGCCTATCGGAAGGCCATTTGCTATCGAAATTGGGAAGAGATATAACAGAAAGAAAAAGAGAGCAGAAATTGACTGGCATATAGATATATAAAAAAAAGATAGATAGATATATAGAAAAAGATAGATATATATGATATTTAAACTGGTTTGTTTTATAATTTTTCCTCTATCTAATTCACCCCAAGATAGAATTAATGAAAGGTCCGAGGGCAATGTATTACGGGTATATTGGATGCGTTTTCAGTGATGGTTCTCTGTCCAGACCTATTTCAATTTGGAGTTTTGTTAATTAAGGGCCTACATATACCCCACCAGTTGAGAATCTGTGTCTTTCTCAGTAGCACCCATGTACACTTTGTTAACATTGTGATCGATTCCATATATTATATATATATATATATATATATTATATATATATATATATATATATATATATATATATATATATATATATATATATATATATATATATATATATATATATATATATATATATATATATATATATATATATATACTCAATTTATAGTCTCATAAATATTTACTTAAATATTATATCATAAAATGTTGTCAACTTTGTGATGCTTAATTTATTCATTCATCTCCATGTGTTATTAACACATAAAATTAGGAACTATATATTATGGCATTTCTATTTTCAACAAATGCCATCTTTCGCTTTATTTTTAATTTAAAAACATTTTTGTGCTGTTGTAGTATGTAGACTTCTATGGTGTTTACTCTATGCAGATACATGGCACATGAACATTTGTCTACAGAGGAACTCGGCAATTTACACCCTGACCCGTGAGTGGTAATAAAAAGGAAAAATGAATAAATAATTAGTGTATAAATAGTATACTATTGGAATGTAGACGACAATCAAATAATATATGGTACGTGCTTAAAATGAAAATAAAATTAAATTCTTGTATTTTGTATATGTTATATATATAACACATTAAAAAATAACACGTTAAAACGCATAAAATATTTTAGTGTTATAAATTGTTTTCATGTACTGCGTTTAGGTGACTTAAAAAACTGTTCATCTTTAAATTTAGCAGGGTCCTATTGTTAATAATAACCGACAAATAGGCCGAGTATTAAGGAGTCATTGACCCAGGAGACCCATAGAGAGGAGAGAGTATAGGATCTAATGTATGCCAAATTTCTCACTAACGAGTATATATATATATATATATATATATATATATATATATATATATATATATATATATATATATATATATATATATATATATATATATATATATATATATATATATATATATATATATATATATATATATATATATATATATATATATATATATATATATATATTAGAGGTGGACCTGATATCCGCATCCGCATCCGCAACTGCGGATATTCGCATCATTTTTCCAATATCCGCATCCGCGGATATCCGCAATTGGATATCCGCAACCGCATCCGCATTTGCCGATAGTAAAAAATATAAAAAAACTTTCTCTTGAGTGAAAAATGTAGATTGCTTTTCACACCAAACTCAGATAGTAGTTAAAAATTCCATTATGAGTCAAAAATGTGTATCCGATTTAATAACCAAATGTAGGTTAATTGCTATGCATTTCAATCACTCCGTTGTAGCCCAAAATGAGCTGAAGAAAATACAAACAAGATTAAATGTTCGTCCACTTTCTGTCATGCAAGATATTCAAACACGCTGGAATAGTAGTTTGCATATGCTTGAGAGGATGAGCGAAATTAATGAGGCCATTTGCCTTTATGCTTCAAGCAGCACAAAATAAAGCCTCTAACACCTAACGAAAATGACATTTTAAATAATTATATTAAAATCCTTAAGCCTTTTGAAGAATTAACAAAGACTATAAGTTCAGCTGAATCATGTTTGTCAGATGTGATACCACTTGTTTCAACATTGAAAGTTGTGTTAACAAATGTTATTAAGTCTAAGGGAGTTTCAAGGATGACTGAAACAATAATGAAGGAGATGAACGACAGATTTGAAAACCTGGAAAATGATGATGCTTATACAATTGCAACCTTTTTAGATCCCAGGTACAAAACAAAATTTTTTTAAACCACTTGTTTCTCAGAATGTTAAAATCAAATTAGGATGCTTATGCGATGAGATGATAGAAACAGCTAAAATAACGCCTTTCAAGGAAAAGCAAAAGCTCTCAGATACAAAAGAAACAAAATCTGTTAGCTTAAGCATTGCTAAATCAATGAAAGATCTTCAAGCTTCCGGCATAGATGAAGAATCACAGTCAGAAGTGTCAAAGGATACAATATAGATTATTGAAAATTATCTAAAACTCCAACGTTTGGAGGCAGATAAAGACCAACTGGTTTGGTGGAGAGATAATTGCAAAAGTTTCCATTTTTTTGCTGAGCTGGCAAGGACTTATTTAGCATGTCCTTCAACTAGTGTTGCTAGTGAGCGTCTTTTCAGTGGGGCAGGCCTCATTTACGACGAAAAGCGAACCAAACTTTCACCTGAAAGAGCCCCAAAAGCTTTTATTTGTAAAAAATAACTTACCAATTATTAACTTCAAATGGAATATGTGAAACTGTGAAGTGTGAAGGTAATATTGAATTACTGGCTATATATATATATATATATATATATATATATATATATATATATATATATATATATATATATATATATATATATATATATATATATATATATATATATATATATAACCTTTTTCCAAATGGGTGGAGGTTGGGGAAAGAGGTTGGTGGGGTGTTCAAGAGTTGGGTCCCCGTCCCACACCCTGGTAACAATAGATTCTGGATATTATATTTAAAATTCCAAGAATCTATGGCAAAAACTCTTAAAAAATTAAACTATCCGCATCCGCATCCGCATCTGCGAATATCCGCAATTGAATATCCGCAACCGCATCCGCATCCGCGGATAGTAAAAAATTACTATCCGGTCCACCTCTAATATATATATATATATATATATATATATATATATATATATATATATATATATATATATATATATATATATATATATATATATATATATATATATATATATATATATATATATATATATATATATATATATATATATATATATATATATATATATATGTGTGTGTGTGTGAGAGAAATTGAACGTTTGTCCGAGTTCCGCTCTAATTAAATCCAAGTTATAAATCATTGCGGTTGACCAGAGCTGTGAAAACTTTGGTTCGGCAATTCAGTAACGCCAAAAATATATAATAGTAAATAAGTTGTTTTCGTAAATGTGGAAATGACTTCGAAGGCTTTTGGGGTTGCCACAAACCGCGGAGAAAACGGCTTCCTTATGACATCCAAAAATATGCGCTTTTCTATTCTTTTCATTGTTTAAAACTTATAAGCACAGATGAGTCATTCTGTTCACATTGTTGAAAAGCTTTTAACGTTCTTCTCTCTCTCTCTCTCTCTCTCTCTCTCTCTCTCGTACTTGTATGATTTGAACGGGCGAAGTGTACGTTAACATTCAGCTTACGTCTCCTTTTTTCCTCATTTATTAATTAATTCGTCTTAATAAGAGACTTCTTATTAAGTGTTTGAAAATTGTTCCCTTCTCAGAAATTTTAAGTCATTTTCTTTTATATCCAATTCTATTTTTTTTTAAGTTCACATCTCACGGGCATTGCCCTATTCTAGGAGAGGAACTCTTCTAGGTAGTATTTACCTAGGATCCCCAATGTGGGATCGAACCTGCACCCACAAGCAAGCGAGTTCTTCTCTACAGATCTAAGATCAAAGATATCCTAGTGACCTGTGGAGCTAAACATAAACTGAAAAGTTAAAGGATATTAAAAAATAAAATAATTTCATGGAAAATTAAGTTTTATATTTCTTCACCCAAACTTTGATTCTATTTTGGTCAATTTGGTACCTTCCTTCGAAAGTTTTACCAAAATATTTAATTAGCATTCTTCCCTTCAAAAGGTCTTTCCCTACATTCTTATCCATTCTTTGTCAAACACTCTGCATGACCTCAGACTTGACTGCTATGCTCAATCTTACATGTACTCCATTGGTAAAGTCTGGAACACAGTCTTTTAATCTTAACAACAATTTCTTTTGAAATTGTATTAGAACATGTCCGTCTCCAACCTTTCCCCTGCCATAGGAGACTATATATATATATATATATATATATATATATATATATATATATATATATATATATATATATATATATATATATATATATATATATATATATATATATATATATATATATATATATATATATATATATATATATATATGAAAAGGGCTCTGCCCGTGAGTGGTGGCGTTCTGTAATATATATATATATATATATATATATATATATATATATATATATATATATATATATATATATATATATATATATATATATATATATATATATATATATATATATATATATATATATATATATATATATATATGAGGGGGGAGGGTTTAGGTAGGGTAAAGACAGTAAAGTTTTTAATATGAAAAATAAAATCCTTGTCCAATCAAAATGTCCAGTGACCGTTCACTTTTAGATTACCCTTTGTCAGGTCATCATTTTACAGAGCTCTTCCACTCTCTCCCTCCTTCAAGAGATTTCACTTCAAGAAGTTCTCTCTCTCTCTCCCTCTCTCTCTCTCTCTCGCTCACTCTCTCTCTCTTTCTCTCTCTCCCTCACTCTCTCTCTCTCTTTCTCTCTCTCCCTCTCTCCCTTTCCCTCTCTCTCCCTCACTCTCTCTCTCCCACTCTCTCTCTCTCTCTTTCTCTCTCTCTCCCTCTGTCTCACTCTCTCTCTCTCTCTCTCTCTCTCTCTCTCTCTCTCTCTCTCTCTCTCTCTCTCTCTCTCTCTCTCTCTTTCTCTCTCTGAGTTTGATAAATGATACTTTTTCATATGTTTATTAGATTATCTTTGGCTTTATTTATTCAAGTTTGTTCTTGATGTACGTTTATGTGTGTGTTTTTTTACGAGCTACCATGAAAAATATTATTATTATTATTATTATTATTATTATTATTATTATTATTATTATTATTATTATTATTATTACTGATACGAATTTAGGTAAATGGGATTTCTAATTAATTAATCATGAAATTATTATTGTGCACAAACACGCGTATATATATATATATATATATATATATATATATATATATATATATATATATATATATATATATATATATATATATATATATATATATATATATATATATATATATATATTATATCTCCTCTGGTGGGCAAAGACCGGAGGCCTACCAATATCCACCAGAGTTGGGGAACAGTCCGAAATCTGGTCGCTATTGACCGACGTAACCAAATACACGGCGTTTAAAAGTGTGCAAGTCAAAGGTAGTTGGGAAAATAGATAAAGGGAGTGTGTTCCAGACTTTACCAGTAGAGTACATGTAAGAGTGAGCATAGCGGTTGAGTCTTGAGTCAGAGAGTTGGACAGAGAAAAGATGAGACTGTGTAGAAAGTCGTGTCGCTAGATTCCTTCTCTATGGAGGAGGTATGCGACGTGAGAGGTCTGAAGAGCCGTATCCGTTGTAATAGCGAAAGTATAGAGAGAGTGACGCAACAATTCGACAGGCAGAAAGAAATTGAAGAGAGTTAGTAAGAGCAAAACAGTTTATAAGACGAAAAACCCTAGATTCCACCTTTTCGAGAAGAGCTGTATGTGTGGAACCACCCCAGATGTGAGAGGCGTACTCCATACAGGGGTAAACAACAACTCTATAAAGAGCAAGCAACTGAAGTAGCGTGAAGTAATTCTGAAGGAGCCTCAGAACACCCAACCTCTTTGAAGCTTGTTTAGAAAGAGAAGTAATGTGATCTTTCCAAGAAAGATCACGAGAAAAAGAAACACCGAGAATATTGAGAACAGATGACGGTTTGAGTGTTTGCGAAGAAGATGTTATAATTGTGTGGAAGATTGTGTTGAGTAGAAAGATGGAGGAATTGAGTTTTAGAGGCATTGAAAGCGACCATGTTTTCTCTGCCCCAATTTGAAATACGAGAAAGATCACAGGTCAGTTGCTCCAAGGTCATCCTTGTCTTGAATCTATTAACTGCTGTTGGGAGGGACGTCTTTTAAATTGAAAGGAAGTAATGAAGGGTGGAGTCATCGTCATAAGAGTGTATAGGAGAGGAAGTAATAGAGAGAAGGTCATTGATGAAAATTAGAAAAAGAGTTGAGGATAGGACAGGTCCTTGAGGAACACCACTATTTATAGATTTAAATTGGCCATCTTCAACAGCTGCTATAGAACGACCGGAAAGGATATTAAAGAGAAAGTCACAGAGAGAAGGATAGATTCCGAAAGAGGGAAGTTTTAAAATCAAAGCTTTGTGCCAGACTCTATCGAAGAGTTTCAATATGTCTAGCGCCACAGCGAAAGACTCACCGAAACCTCGAAGAGCGAAGGACTAAGATTCAGAAAGTAAGGAACGAAGATCACCAGCAGAACATTCAGAGATTTGATTAGAAGAATTAAGGTGTTTCCAAATCTTCCTGTTAAGGATAGAATCGAAAACTTTAGAAAGAATGGAGGTTAAAGAAATAGGACGATAGTTAGAGGGTTGAGAGGGGTCACCCTTCTTCGGCACACGATGAATGACCGCACGTTTCCAGCAAGAAGGGAAGGTCGAAGTGGAGAGACAGAGAGGAAATAGTTTACCAAGTCAGGGTGCAAGCTCAGAAGTACAAGTTTTGAAGCCGCAGGAGGAATACCAACAGGACCATACACCTTCTTAGTGTTAAGCTCAGAGAGAGCAGAAATGACATCTTTAGAAGAAATTACAATATTAGGCATAAATGAGTTGGAGGGGAGTTGAAGGAGGAGCAATAGCTCCGGAATCGGCTAAGGTAGAGTTAGGTGCAAAAGTTTGAGCGAAGAGTTCAGCTTTAGTAGAAGGTAAAATGGAAGTTGTGCCATCTGTAGAAACTAGAGGAAGGAAAGAGGAAGAAGCAAAGTTAGGAGTGTAAAGGAGACGAAGTAATGGAGAGAAGGTCATTGATGAAAATTAGAAAAAGAGTAGGGGATAGGACAAATCCTTGAGGAACACCACAATTTATAGATTTATAGGAAGAAAGGTGGCCGTTTACAACAGCTGCTATAGAACAACCGGAAAGGAAATTAGAGAGAAGGTCACAGAGAGAAGGATAGATTCCGAAAGAGGGAAGTTTGGAAATCAAAGCTTTGTGCCAGACTCTATCGAAAGCTTTCGATATGTCTGGCGCCACAGCGAAAGGCTTACTAAAACCCTGAAGAGTCGAGGACCAAGAGTCATAAAGTAGGGAAAGAAGATCACCAGTAGAACGTTCTATATATATATATATATATATATATATATATATATATATATATATATATATATATATATATATATATATATATATATATATATATATATATATATATATATATATATATATATATATATATATATATATCCGAAGGTGGGCTGAAAAGTTCTTCTGTAAAAGAGTTAATGAATCAAAGACTGAAAGAAGATCAAAGGTTTATTCAACGAACATGTAATATTTTTCTACATAATTTCTTCGAACATCAATACATTTCTGCAAACGTTGAACCCACTTCTCGAAACCGGTTGAAAAGATATCTTGATTTAATTCATTTCCGGAACCAGTCTGCCATCCCTTTCTTCACTTCATCATCTGAACCAAATCTCACTCCCCGGAGACTCTCCTTCAACTTTGGAAATAAGTGAAAATCACTGGAGGCCAAATCAGGACTGTAGGGTGAGTAATCAATGACTTCGAAGGTCAGGCGTTGAAACTTCTAAAGCGTCTGGACACTGATGTGATTGGGCATAGTCATGATGTAAGAGGGAAACAGTATGGTTTTATCTTATTCGGCTGATGTGGCTTTTCAGTTTCTGGATAGTTTCAAAATAACGATCGGAGTTTACAGTCGTGCCCTTCGGCAAATATCTCGAATACATGAGGTTCTCCACATCCCAGAATTCTGTCAGCATGAGTTTACCAGACAAGGGTTGAGTCTTAATCTTTCGTACACCAGGTGAGATGGGTGTCTGAATTCCACAGTGGCTCGTTTTACTTCTGGATCGTAGTGGTGGACCCACGTTTCGTCTCCCGTTACATGTTTTAAAGAAATTCTGTACACCTTCGACATGCAAAAATTCAATCACTGCACGTTGCTTCAACAAAGTATCACAGTAGTATAGGTCGCGACTTCGGCAGGAAAAATCAGGCAACCTGTCCCTAACGGCCTTTTCTGCATTTGCGTGCAATCCTGCATTCTCAGGGACCTTCCTGACATTTCTTTGTCTGTTCACGG
>SEYY01008421.1:2500-10000 GCA_009176605.1 Armadillidium nasatum | reverse complement strand
AAACATTTATCCTAAAGAGGAAGGTGTTAAAACATCTTAATTCTTCTAATCTTATCTATGATCGCCAGTATGACTTCCTTTAGGAAAGTTCTACTAAAGACCTTTTTTCCTTGGTCTCTGACTCCTTGATTTTCTCCTTTTCGGCATTTCGGAGAATCTATTGTTTTGATAAAAGTGCGACAAAACTTTGAATTCCAAACCTCCCTCTTTCGGTATATATTCATCTCTCCAATAGCCTCTCCGGTAGTTCTAAAACACCTGTTATAGACGGCCCTCGTTCATCTTTCAGGTGATGCTCCTCAGTGATCTGTCTTATCATAAACTGTCTCTCTACTTTTCATCAATGGCCTACTCACTGTTACTCATCACCTATCCATTCCATGCTAACGATAAAACTCTTTCAGTTTTCGTTGTACTTTCAAAGACTTCCCCACTCGACTTCAAATAGCCGCTGAAACGTAGACTGCCTTGGAGCAACTGACTTCTAATATTTTGCCGCATTTCTATTTGGAACAGAAAAAACATGGTTGTCTTTAACAACCCCTAAAACACAGTTCCTTCATCTATCTGCTAGACAAAATCTTCTACACAGCTATAATCTATTGAAAATAAATGACTCAAACATCCTCTTTGCTTAATATTCCTTATATTATCTTTTCTCGTGATCTTTCTTGGAAGGATCACATAATTTTTCTCACTAAACAAACTGCTAAGATGTTTGGTGTTCTGATGCATCATCGCAAATTCTATATCCAATCTCGTTTGCTTGTTCATTATAGGGGTGTTGTTCGTCCTTGTGTGGAGTACGCATCATATATGTGGATTGCTTCCACTCATAAAGTCCTTTAAAAGAAGGAATTGAAGAATTTTCGTCTTATTAACTTTCCTATACTCTCACTGACCCTTTCGAATCCCATTTACCATTTTAAAAATGTTTTATAACTCTCTTTATACTATCGCTATTAAGGCCTAAACTGTGTCTTCGAACTCGGAAATTGTATTAATTCTTCCCATGGAGAGAATTCATGCGATTCGTCAACTTACGACAGTCATACTTTCATACTTTCTCAGTTCAACTCTCTGAACCTAGATTTAACTGCTATGCTCAATCTTACATCTACACCTCTGACATTGTTTAAGATTCACCCCACTTCTAATGACTTAAACACATTCATACTTCCCATTCCGAATATATATATATATATATATATATATATATATATATATATATATATATATATATATTATATATATATATATATATATATATATATATATATGTGTGTGTGTGTGTGTGTGTGGTGTGTGTGTGTGTGTGTGTGTTTGTGTGGATAAATTTTATTAGTTAGTCACTACATAGAGATCGTGCAATGATTTTGAAACTCTTGTGCTGAGTACCTTGAGTAGAGTAGAGGTCTTCGTGAGCACCTGCCGCTAAAACACCTTTAGAAAATAGGAAAAAGCACCAATGTCACGTCTTAAAAAGCAAAAAGAGTTCGTCTTATCACTAACTAGAGAGTATAAATTTGTTTCTAAAAATTTTAGTTTTAGTACTTCTAAACTTGAAAATCTTACAGAAGGTACGTCAAACCAAATCCATCCTATATATGAGAGCAGTGCTTCCTCTAAGGGTGGATAAAATCCCTCTATATGTGGAGTAAATATGAAGTTAAAATATTCTAGCAATATAATATTCAAAGGACTAGCAGGATTGATGGTAGAACCACTGATGGAGACAGAAGTGTTAGAATATTTTTATGAGAGAGAGAGAGAGAGAGAGAGAGAGAGAGAGAGAGAGAGAGAGAGAGAGAGAGAGAGATGTAACCTAGATGAATCTCAAAAGTGAAAACCTTAAGTAGTTCTACCAAAAAATCCACTAAGTCAGCTAGAATGAAATTAGAAACTTGAAATAGAGATTTTTTTTTAAAAGGAAAATAATTTCCTACCTCACGATTATATCCTTATTCAAGGAGGGGAATTTTCTAAGGAGTTTCTTCCTAGGAACCACATGAAGGGTTGAAATCGCGTCTTCAAACACTTGGGTTGATTACCCTACCGTTATGCCACAATAGAAATATCAGTAGACAAAAAGGAAAGAACAAATCCGAAGCGAATTGAAAAATGGAGGGTCAGTTCACTGGGATATCCGCTTAAATGATTAGCTGAGCAAGTATAAAGCTTTTTAAGAAACGTAGGAATAGGGTTTGATATGGGGCAGACCCCTGAGGAGGGCCGCTATTCATAAGTTAAAGAAAAATAAATTTGCTTATCGAAAACTTTCGAGATAGAGCAAATTGGCAGAGAGAGAGAGAGAGAGAGAGAGAGAGAGAGAGAGAGAGAGAGAGAGAGAGAGAGAGAGAGAGAGAGAATAAAAATAAAAGAAGGAAAACCTTAGAAAATAAGTTTAGAAAGAAGAGACGCATGCAGCCCCTTTCGACCCTGTAAAAACCTTGGACATATCAAGAACCACCTTATTCATTGTCACATAATTATTAAAAAAGCAGAAGTCAAAGATCAGAGTGATATAAATGAACATTTTCAATTGAAATAAAAAGAGAAAAGCCATTCTGGTTATCAGAAAGAATAAAATGAGACTCAATGTGAGAAGGAGTACGTGAATTAAGATTTAATTAAGATTTGTGAATTAAGCTCCAAAGACTGCAAGAAAGAGCTAAAGGTAATAAGTAGAGGAATAAAAAGGTTGTCTTCCTCTGAACAGGACTGATACTCATTCTTTCGGCAATGAGAGAAAGTTTCAGAGTTAAGGGAAGGGAACAATATATGGCTCTGACTCTGAGGCACGCTGCCTTAAGAAGAGGAAAAGAACGCAATCAGAGAAACCTTCCTTCACAATGTTCAGTGTTAATAGGACCAAACGCACTGAGATTATATATATATATATATATATATATATATATATATATATATATATATATATATATATATATATATATATATATATATATATATATATATATATCATTCCTGGTGGGACAAAGACCAAAGACCTACTAGTATTACACCAGAGATGGGAAGTAATCGGAATGAGGACCATAAAAACCTGCGTGTAATGATACACGGCGTTTGAAGGTGTGCAGGTCAAAGAAAATTGGGAAAATGGATAAAGAAATGCATGACTTTACCAGTAAGACTGAGCATAGCGGTTAAGTTTGGGGTCAGAGAGTTAAACAGAGAAAGGTTGAGACTGTGTAGAAAGGCGTGTCGCAAAAGCCATTCTCATTGGAGGAAGTATGCGACGAGGAAGTTCAGAAAAAATTTCCATTGTAATAAAGATAATAATGGAACAATTCAACTGGCAGAAAGACATTGGAGAGAGTTAGTGTTGAGTTAGAGAATTGTGGATAGGGTAGATCTCTGAAGGACACTATGCAATTAATAAATATATAGGAAGATTGGTGGCCGTCTACAACACAAACTTTAGAACGACTGGAGAGAAAATCAGAGAGAAGGATAGATAACGAAAGAGAGTAGTTTAGAAATCAAAGCTTTGTACCAGAATCTGCAGAAGGCTTTCAATTTGTCTAATGCCACAGCAAAGAATTCATAGAAATTCCGAAGAAAAAGAGACCAGAACATCCCTAGAGCTTTCCTTAGGAAAGCCAAACTGGGGGTCAGAGATAAGATTAAAAAGCAGAATTGAGATGTTTCCAAGTCTTTCTGTTGAGGATAGATCAGAAAACTTTAGGGAGAACGGAAGTTAGAGAAAGTTAGAGGGTTGATAGGGATCCACGCCTTCAGCACAGGTTGAATGAGTTTCAACAAGAATCGAAGATCGAAGTAGAAAGACAGAGACGAAATAGTTTACTAAGGCAAGGTGCAAACTTAGAAGCACAAGCTTAAAGAACAGCAGGATGAATACCGTTGTGACCGAACGCCTTCTTAGTATCAAGCTCAGAGAGAGTAGAAATAACATCTTTAAAAGATATTACAGTGTAAGGCATAAATGATGTGCAGGGGATTAGAGGAGGAGGAATACCTCCAGAATCATCTAAGGTGAAAGTAGAGGCAAAGGTATGAGCCAAGAGGTCAATATTAGAAAAAGTCAAAATGCAGTTATGTTGTTGGAAGATACAAAAGGAGGGAAAGAGGAAGAAATGCCAAGCAGGGTGTGAGGAAGATTAACTAGAAAGATTATTGAATTATCTACGGAATTTTTACTTTTACCGAGAATAGGCTTTGCAAAATTCCATAATAAAATGTAAGTTGCACGAGTTTCTGGAGTTTGAAGAAGACGGTAATCATTGAAAGCAGCATCCCTGCGGTGAATAATTTGATAACAAGAAGAGTTAAACGAAGATATTCCAGGTTTATTTGAAGGGAAAAACATGGAATGTACCCCCCTCCATGATGGAGAAAATCCCTTTAGTTATGCCCTCAGCGCACTACGAGGGACCATTCCCACGGAAACATTAATCATTTCATGGAAAATCAAAGAATACAACTGCAAGTGAGACCAGTCAACAACACAGAAGTACCAGAAATATCTCCCAGAAAGATTTTTGCGGAAGACTTGAAAATACAGAAAAAAGATACAGGGAAAAGATGGTTATTGGATAAACCCAGAAGAGGAAAGAGTTAAACAGCATAAGGAGAAGGATAAGAGCTTAAAAAAAGATCAAACATGTTGGGTTCTTCACCATCAACTGCTCATGGTTATTCTGAATAGAAAAGTGGTTGGTGAGTTCACAAGTTGTGCATGAGAACTAGGTGAAAGCAATTGTCCATGAATAACGTTGAAATCGCCTAAAATGATGATTTCAGAGAAAGGAGAAGAATAAGAAATATGACTAGTTTGGAACTTAGATAGTCGAAGAATTTTTAGAAAGACAATGAATTAGGTGACAGTTGGTTAAAACAGATGAATTTAATTGCAGATTGTAAAAAAGCTTAAATCATAAAGTAGAAAATTCAGAAGACTCCAAATTAGATACACGAGAACAGACATCGTTGCCTACATATACGCAACATACGCCTTTGGCTGAAAATTTAGGATAGAGACAGTAGGAGGAAACAGAGTAGTGTCCAAGCATTCAAACGCCTGAGTTTAAGTTAAGAATAAGAGATATGTCTTTCGACAAAGTGGAAATTAGACAAAAGACTACAGACGTTGCAGGAATTATTTAAAAACGAAGACTGCGCACCTAGGAAGGAGATTAGGTTTTGTGGGCACTAACCTCAAAATTAGTCGGATGCCGACAACTTTCAAATGATGTTGTAGTGACGTGTAGATGATTGGCACTCTTTGGATGTCACCCTTCCAAGCATCTCATAGGTAGGTTTGTGTTACGCAATTTTTTTATTTTTTTTTTTATTTTTTTTTTTTTTTTTTTTTTGAAAACGTAATGTAAGAGTAACGGTTTGTAATTTGCAAGGTCATGAGCAGGGGGGAGGTAGTGAAAGGATAGGCACTCTATTACAAGTCGAGGGTCTAGCAGAGAGTCTCTGAGAAGGAGAAATGCGAAAGGGAACGAACCAAAGGCCACGGAGTGAAACGGAATGGTCTAACCCAACCTAACATTTCGCGAGTTAGGCCCAAAGGGAAATACATCTCTTCGAACCGGCTCTCTCCGCTCTATATATATATATATATATATATATATATATATATATATATATATATATATATATATATATATATATATATATATATATATATATATATATATATAAATCTGAAGGCAAAGGCCAAAAGCCTACGATCTTCACCATAGTTGGGAAAATATCGGAAATCTAATCGTTAATGGACGACAGGAAGTTGGGAAATCAGATTCCAGACTTTACCGGTAAAGTACATGTAAGAATGAAAATAGCGGTTAAGACTGGGGTCGGAGAGTTGGAAAGAGAAAGAATGAAACTGTGTAGAAAGTCGTGTCGTACGAGCTTTCTCAATGGAAAAGGTATGCGATGTGAGAATTAAAAAGATCCGTGTCCGTTGTAATAGCAATAGTATAGAGAGAGTGACGCAACAATTCAACGGGCAGAAAGAGATTGGAGAGAGATAGTAAGAGCAAAAGAGTTTAAAAGAAAAAAGGCTCCACCTTTTCGAGAAGGGTTGCATTGTGGAACCACCCCAGATGTACCAGGCGTACTCCGAACAACACCCCTATAAAGAGCAAGCAACTGAGGTGGTGTAAAAAAAATCACGAATGCGCCTCAGAACACCCAACCTCTTAGGATAATGCGATCTTTCCAAGAAAGATCATGAGAAAAAGAAACAACGACAATATTGAGAACAGATGAAGGTTTGAGTCGAGTTTTTTCGAAGAATATGTCATAGTTGTGTGGAAGGTTGTGTCGAGTAGAAAGATGGAGGAATTGAGTTTTTGAAACATTAAAAACGACCATGTTTTCTCTGCCTCAATTTGAAATACGAGAAAGAAGAGTAGTTAGTTGCTCCAAGGCACACTTCTTGCCTCAATTAACTGCTGTTGAGAAGGGTGTCTTTCAAAGTGAAGGAGGTTATGTAGGATAGAGTTATCAGCATAGGAGTGGATAGATGATGAAGTAATAGAGAGAAGGTCATTAATTTAAAAGTAGAAAAAGAGTTGAGATAGGACAGATCCCTGAGGAACACCACTATTAATAGATTTAAAGGAAGAACGGTGGCCGTCTACAACAGTTGCTATAGAATGACCAGTAAGGAAATCAGAGAGAAGTTCATAGAAAGAGGGATAGATTCCGAAGAGGGAAGTTTAGAAATCAAAGCTTTGTGCCAAACTCTATCGAAGGCTTTCGATATGTCTAGGACCACAGCAAAAGATTCACCGAAAAAACCGAAGAGTGGAGGACCATGAATAAGGAAGAAGGAAAGAAGATTACCAGTAGAACGTTCTTTACGAAAGCCATACTAGCGATCAGAGATAATATTGGAAGAATTGAGATGTTTCCAAATCTTCCTGTTAAGGATAGATTCAAAAACGTTAGAAAGAACAGAGTTTAAAGAAATGGGACGGTAGTTAGAGGGTTGAGAGGTGTCCCTCTTCTTCGGCACAGGCTGAATGAGCGCACGTTTCCAGCAAGAAAGGAAGGTTAGGGTAGAGAGACAGAGACGAAATAGTTTACCAAGACATGGTGCAAATTCAGAAGCACAAGTTTTGAGAACCTCAGCAGGAATACAATCAGGGACATACGCCTTCTTGGTTTTAAGCTCAGAGAGAGCAGAAATGAAGTCTTTATGAGAAATTACAATATTAGGCATAAATGAGTTGGAGGCGGTTGAAGGAGGAGGAGTTAGAGTTAGATATAAAAATTTGGGCGAAGAGTTCAGCTTTAGTAGAAGGTAAAACGGCAGTTGTGGCATCAGAAGATACTAGAGGAGGAAAAGAAGAAGAAGCATAGCTAGAGCTGACAGTTTTTGCAAAATGCCAGAAAAGGTGTGAGGAAGAGGAACCAGAAAGATTATTGTATTTAAGACGGAGAAAAGAGTTTGGGTGTCACGAAGAATAGATTTTGCGCGATTTCGGGATGAAATATAAAGTG
>SEYY01008420.1:12500-25000 GCA_009176605.1 Armadillidium nasatum | reverse complement strand
TAAAAATAAAATGACAGCGAAAAATATTTTTGGAAAAACCATAATATTTTCTATTTTTCGAAGTCGCACAATTAAGTTGGGCAAAAAATTTTCGATGAGCTGCTGAAACTACGCAATTTTTCTTGACGTCTGAACAACTGCGCTAATTTTTCGGTTGTGCGCGACTCTCGTAGTAGCGTACAGTCGTCAACTGAAGTTCGTTCCTATTAGGCTGGAAATAAATATTTATATAAAATGGAGATCATTTCATAAAAGCTCTATTTTGAATAAAAAGAAAATAAAAACATCCAGCGGGGTTTAATTGAACTGTGACTGGCTGAACCTGAAATGATCTCCATTTTATATAAATATTTATTTTCAGCTTAATAGGAACGAACTTCTGTTGACGACTGTACATAATAGCGCAAGTGCCCAGCACTGGTTTCGTCTTATCTATTCTTACTCAAAAACTTCTACCCTTCTAAATTTTGGTCCGAATTCAAGAGCCACACTCATCCATACATTTCAAAATGTTTCTCTGATGGAAAAATTTCTAAATTCTTAATTCAATGTATAATATATAAGTATAAAATTTTTTGTAATACCAATAATATCCTATACATTTTACTCAGACTCCTTTAATTAATTCAGAAGCCTGCATTGCATAAAAAGAACTAATAAAACCTGGAATCTGAGAATGAAGGGAAAAAATTACAATTTTGCAACAGTTTGCAAATTTGTAATTTGAGAATGAGCATTAAGAGCTATTCAAAAACCCAGCGATAATCGCATTGTAATAAAGGTATGCAATTATCACTTACAATTTTCTTTGATTTAGAAAACAAAACGAGAATAAACAGCAAAATGTTGAAGTTCAATTGCAGGTTAGATAGATCAAATCCAAGAACACAGTTATTATTATTATATTATGAATATTATTATTATTATTATTATTATTATTATTATTATTATTATTATTATTATTATTATTATTTAATTAACTAATTTATATTCCTTTACTAAAACAACAATCAAAAACTACTTCAACTTTTATAACAAGTGCAACTATTACTACTACTGCTACTACATAATAATAATAATAATAATTATAATAATAATTATAATATAATAATAATAATAATAATAATAATAATATAAATTTATTAATAAAAATATATTGCAAGTTAATTATCTTCAGTTTTCTATCAGAAATATTGTTAAAAAAAAAAAATATTTTTGTTTCTGTAATTGATAAAAAATTATAGAAATTTTTGTCAGTATTCATATCGAAGTACAATTTTTAAATCAAATCAAATTATTTATTAAAGATGCATAAATATATATATATATATATATATATATATATATATATATATATATATATTATATATATATATATATATATATATATATATATATATATATATATATATATATATATATATATATGGAAGGCATTAATCATTTTAATATAAAATGGCATAAAGAAAATCGTCGAATTGGTTATCCCGGTGAGCAGAACAAGCTATTTAGATTATATCAGTTAATAAAATGGAATATAGTTTCTGCAGATTCAAAACTTGATTCACTTGTGAAATATTTTTAAGTATTCCAAGAGTTTAAAAGCCACATTTTAAAATAATATATATTTTATATTTATAATTTTAATCATTTTATTAAAGTCGCATCAATTAAGATTTAAAAAGCGCCAAAAAACAAATAATTAAAAAAGAAATAAATAAAGAAATATAAAAAATACAGTATAAATAAAATCATTTTTTAGGTAATGCAAGGTGTCACTAAAAATTTTTTAAATTTTATTATAAGTAAAATGGAAAAATTTTTCTCTTACGAAATTTAATTTTTTTCCCCCATGAATCTACTACAGAGTTTATTTATAATTGACATTCAGAAACGAAAATGATTTTCTTCATATTTTAATGTAACTTCGGATCACAGCTTCCATCGTCTTTTACATATTCAATGAAGGCATCAGCTTTTTTTCATGATTATTTTTTCTTTTTGCGATACTCTCCCATGTCTCCACCTGAGATTACTCATGATCGGGTGCATGGGATCCTCAAATTTATGAACGTCGGGAAGGCCATTGGCCCGGATGGCGTTCCCCTTCATTTTCTGAAAGAATGTGCTTCCGACTTAGCGCCTGTCCTTGTTCAGTTCTACTCTCTATACCTTGCTACTAATTCATTTCCACAATGCTGGAAGGGCGCTTATGTCCAGCCTATCCCGAAAAAAGGTAGCCGCTCTGACCCTTTCAACTATCGGTCTATAGCTCTCACCTGTGCCCTGCCTAAAATTTTTGACTCTCCTCAACTCTCATTTCCTGGACCATTTGGAGTCTCATTCTCTTCTCTCTGATCACCAGTATGGCTTTCGACGCTCGAGGTCAACTGGTGACACACTTTCCTATCTTACTGATCTATGGTATTCTGCCCTTAGTGATTTCGGAGAGTCTTGTATGGAGGCGTTAGACATATCCAAGTCTTTTTACTGGGTATGGCATGCGTCGTTGCTCTCTAAGCTCCCTTCCTTTGGGTTTCCTCCTTCAATTTGTTTACTCTTGTCTAGCTTTCTCTCAGATCGTTCCATTTCGGCACTTGTAGATGGAGCGACCTCTTCCTCCTTTCCTGTGATGTTCCTCAGGTTTCTGTTTTATCTCCAACTTTATTCTTACTTTTCATTAACAATCTTCTTAACTGTACTTCAAACTCCGTTCATTCTTATGCTGATGACTCAAATCTACATTCTTCTGCTCAATTTAAATCTGCTCCCTCTTTTGCTTCTAGAGTTGCATCTCGTCTTCAATTTTCCGATTCTATCCTTGTCGATCTGGATAGGATTTCCCGGTGAGGTCATACCAACCTTGTGAAATTCAACTATTTAAAAACTCAACTTCTTCACATCTCTCACTATCTCTCTAAAACACCTCACAACTTTCCTATCTTCTTCGATCTATCTTCTTCAAAATATCTCCTTTTTCGATAGCTCACCTATAAATAACATCAACATTCTTGGTCTAAACATAAACTATAAATTGTCTTGGAGACCTCATATAACAATGGTTGCTAAGGATGACTCTAAGAAGCTAGGAGCGCTATTCAGGTTATGAGAATATATTTCTTTCTCACAGTTACTCCAATTAGATAATGGTTTGATTCGCCCTTGTATGGAGTACTGTTCTAACATTTGGGAAGGCTCCGGTTCCTCCACTCTTCTATATAGGGTTGAGTCTAAAGCAAAAAATATTAATAAACTGTCCCCTACTTTCAAACTCTCTTGACCCTCTTTCTCTACGGCTTGAAGTTGGAGCACTATCTCTTTTCTATTATTCCTCCACCACTGCGTCAACGCCGTTGCACAAAGGGTGCCCTGCTTTCGCATGAATATTGTGTGGATGCCGCAAACCCCAGGCTTACCCGTTGTAGTTTCTCCTTCTTTCCAGCCACCTCTGTTCTGTGGAACTCTAAATTATCATCTGTTTTTACTCCTGTATTTAATATTCCTCTCTTCAAGGCTTCCGTCTGTGCCCAACTGAGGGATGTGCATTAGGTAAGGTCAGAGTGGATTTCCTTACTCTTCTTTATTTGCACATGTCCTCTCCTTGAAAAGGGCTTTGCCCGTGAGTGGTGGTGAACTAAAAAAAAAAAAAATTAAGGTTCAGGTGTTTTCGTCATTTCGAGTTTCAAAATGTGACCCTGAATTTGATTACTCTATATCTTTATTCGTCATGATTTTAATAAAATTAAAATCCATTTATGTGCAGAAAAAATTTAAATACATTTTTATCTATCCATTTATTATTATTATTATTATTATTATTATTATTATTATTATTATTATTATTATTATTATTATTATTATTATTATTATTATTATTATTATTATTATTATATTATTATTATTATAATTATATTATTATTATTATTATTATTATTATTATTATTATTATTATTATTATTATTATTATTATTATTATTATTATTATTATTATTATTATTAGGCCGAAGCTACGCGTAGGCATTTTTAGTTACTCTTGGGCCCAAATGTAGCTACTTTTCTTTTCGCGTAGTGACATCGTATCCAAACGTAGTTACTTTACCTTTCGTGTAGTTACTTTTCCACCCAATATTTAATACATGATGCCACTCAAGTTTTGCAATAAATAAATATATAATATATATATATAATATATATATATATATATATATATATATATATATATATATATATATATATATATATATATATATATATATATATGTGTGTGTGTGTGTGTGTGTGTGTGTGTGTGTGTGTGTGTGTGTGTGTGTGTGTGTGTGTGTGTGTGTGTGTGTGTGTGTGTGTGTGTGTGTGTGTGTGTTTGTGTGTGTGAATTTGTGCACTTGAAGAGTGAAATAATGAAAAAAAATTTTTTTTGAGCGAACCAAATAAAAAAGCAATTAGAATATGTAGCAGTTGGTTTAAGAACTACAAATCAAGTCACACTCTCAAGAAATTACTTTTCTTTCAATTACAGAAAATGCCTTTAAAACCAGAAAAAACTTTAAGATTTTAAAGTCAGTGAAAACGTTTCTCTCTCTCTCTCTCTCTCTCTCTCTCTCTCTCTCTCTCTCTCTCTCTCTCTCTCTCTCTCTCTCTCTCTCTCTCTCTCTCTCTCTCTCTCTCTCTCTCTCTCTCTAAACTTTATGCAAACATATCTTTTCAGGGCAAAATAAATTTTGGTGCTTCAGATTTTTTAAAAAAAGGAAAAAAAATCCCTTAGATAAGTAAACATTGATGCTGATTGAATACAATTCCGTTTGCATGGACTATTTTCAACAGAAAGTGTATTTGTCTCTTTTTTTCAGATTTATTTTAGAAAATAAAAAGAGACATTCTAAATGTTTGACACGATTAACAACCAAAACCAAGTTTTCCATTTCAGGCAAAGGGCATAAATTTTTCAAACACATCGAATATATATATATATATATATATATATATATATATATATATATATATATATATATATATATATATATATATATATATATATATATATATATATATATATATATATATATATATATATATTATATATATATATATATATTAGGGATGGAGTGAAGTATCGGTATCGGTATCGGCAAGTATCGGCATATTTTTCCGATACCAGTATCGGTATCGGTATCGGTATCGGTATCGGTATCGGCAATTTTTGGAGAGTAATCGGTATCGGTATCGGTATCTGGTAATTTTTAGGTATCGGTATCGGTATCGGTATCGGTAAAATTTTTGGTATCGCTCCATCCCTAATATAATATATATATATATATATATATATATATATATATATATATATATATATATATATATATATATATATATATATATATATATATATATATATATATATATATATATATATATATATATATATAGTGTGTGTGTGTGTGTGTGTTGTGTGTGTGAATTGTGCGCGTGTGTACAGAATATAAAACACTGAACACACTGTTTTTCTTTAAGTCAGTAGAGAACGTACACAGTGCAAAATTATCGAAATAGCTTAACATTACTTTGGAAAACTGGGAATGTTTAACGAATGAAATTGAAAGATTTGGACAGGAAAATAACAGTCGGAAATTTTTCACTGGAATGTAGCAGATTGTTCAATGGAAAAGGTGTTTATTTATAATTTAAGTAGAATGATGGGCAACCTAGTGAGAAAATAAAAGCTTACATGCTATATATATATATATATATATATATATATATATATATATATATATATATATATATATATATATATATATATAGTATATATATATATATATATATATATATATATATATATATATATATATATATATATATATATATATATATATATATATATATATATATATATATATATATATATATATATATATATATATATATATATATATATATCCTCTGATGAGGAAGGGAAAGAGTGCTTCTAATTTCCAGTTTTACCAGTAGAGTCCATGTAAGATTAAGTATAGTGGTTAAGTGTGGGGTCGAAGAGACTGTTTAGAATGGCATGTCGCACGAGCCCTTCTCAGTGGAGGAGGTATGCGACGGAAGAGTTCAGAAGAGCAGTGTCCATTGTAACAGAAATAGTATAGAGAGAGTGAAGCAACATTTCGACAGACTGAAAGAGTCTGGAGAGAATTATTGAGAGAAGAAGAGCTGAATAAGACAAAAAGCCCAAGACTTATTATTATTATTATTATTATTATTATTATTATTATTATTATTATTATTATTATTATTATTATTATTATTATTATTATTATTATTATTATTATTATTATTATTATTATTTGCACAGAAGTAGATACAATATTTTAAATAAATTCTCAACTCTTTTCTCCTCTGTATTTGAAACATCTTCAGAGGAAGTTTGTTCAGTTAGGATTGAGTGTGATTTAGTTCAAATTTGTGAATATAATAATTATTTCAAATAATGTTAAGTTTCATAAATTTAACAGTTTCGTTAAATTTAACAGTAACATTATTAATAACTAATATTTAATATTATTATTATTAATAATAATAATAATAATTATTATTATTATTAATATAAATAATATTAATAATAATAATAATAATAATAATAATTATTATTATTATTATTATTATTATTATTATTATTATTATTATTTTTATTATTATTATTATTATTATTATTATTATTATTATTATTATTGTTAATATAAATAATAATAATAATAATAATAATATATTATTATTATTATTAATTATTATTATTATTATTATTATTATTATTATTATTATTATTATTATTATTATTATTATTATTATTATTATTAATTATTATTATTATTTTTTTTATTATTAATTTATTATTATTAATATTATTATTCGTATTATTCTTATTTTTATTATTATTATTGTTATTAATATTATTTTTATATATTATTATTATTATTATTATTATTATTAGTAGTAGTAGTATTATTATTATTATTATTATTATTTTTAGTATTTGTATTATTATTATTATTTTTAAGGAGAGTGTGAGTGAAACCCCTACAGATGTGTGAATCGTACCCCATAAAGAAGTGAACAACAACCCTATAAAGAGCAAGCAACTGAACACCCAACCTCTTAGAACACCCAACCTCAGAACACCCAACCTCAGAACACCCAACCTCTTAGAATTTTCTTTAAAAGAGAAATAATGTGACCTTTCAGAGAAAGATCAGGAGAAAAATTAACACCAAGAACATTAAGACCAAACGAAAGTTGAGGTTGTGAGTTTTTGAAGATGTCATAGTTTGTGTCTAGTAGAATGATGGAGGAATTGAGATTATTTTGGCGACCATATTTTCTCTGCCCCAATTTGAAATACGAGAAGTAATCAGAGGTTAGTTCCTCCAAGGCCTTCCATTTTATCGTCAATTATCTACTCTCAAATTGAAAAGAGTAATGAAGGTTGGAGTCATCAGCATAGGAGTGAATGGGTGATGAAATAATAAATAATAAAATAAAAAGTAGAAAAAGGAAAAGACAGATCCTTTAGGAAAGCTACTACTAATAGACTTAAATGAACAGTGGTCGTCTACAACAGCTGCTATAGACCTACCAGAATGGAAATCAGAACACAGACAGAAGAATAAATTACGAAAGAGTGAAGTTTTGAAATCAAAGCTTTGTGACAGACTCTAACAAAAGCTTCCGATATGTCCAGCGCGACAGCAAGATATTCATCGAAATGCCGAATAATGGAAAACCAAGAGTCAGAGAAAAGGGAGAGGATATCACCAGTAAGAAATTTTTACCAAATTCATACAGGCGATCAAAGATTAGATTAGAAGGATTAAGATGTTTCCAAATCTTTCTGCTAAGAATAGATTTGAAAACTTTAGAAAGAACCGAGGGTAAAGAAATGAAACGATGGTTCAGAGGAGTTCCTCTTCTTCGGCACAAGCTGAACAAGCGCAGGTTTCCAGCAAGAAGGAAAACTTGAAGTAGAAAACAGAGACAAATGGCTTACCAAGGAAGGGTGTTAGTTCAGAAGCTCAAGTTTAGAAAGCCACAGGAGGGATACTATCAAATTGTGAGCCTTCTTCAGAGTTAAACTCAGAAAGAAATTACAATATTGTATACAGATGAGTTGGAAAGAATTGATGATGGAGGAGTTTCTCCGTAATCGTCTAAGGTGGCATCGGAGGCAAAAGCTAGAGCGAAGAGTTCAGATTTAGTAGAAGGTAAACCGCGGTTGTGCCGCCAGAAGATACTAGTTAGAGGAGGGAAAGAGGAAGAAGAAGCAAAGTTGGAGTGGACTTTTTTGCAAAATGCCAGAAAGGAAATGAGGAAGAAGAACCAGAAAGATTATTGCATTTTCTACGGAGAAATGAGTTTTTGGTGTTACGGAGACTAGACTTTGAAATATTCTGGAATGAAATATAAGTTGCATGAATTTCTGGCGTTTGAAGACGACGGTAGTCTCAGAAAGCAGTATCCCTATATTTATACTATTTACCACTTCCACTAAGACAGGTTCCTGAGACGTCTTTCTACATAGTTTCATCTCTTCTCAGTCCAGCTCTCTGACCCCTGACTTAAGCGCTATACTTATTCTTACATGTATTCTACTGGCATAGTCTGGAATACACTCCGTTTTCCTATTTCTCAAATTCCTTTGACTTGCACTCCTTCAAACATCCTTTATCGGGACATATCGGTCTTTAATTGATCACGATTTCGTTATTTTCCAAAACTCATATGGAAATGGTAACCCTCTGGCTTTTGTACACCAGAGGATATATATTATATATATATATATATATATATATATATATATATATATATATATATATATATATATATATATATATATATATATATATATATATATATATATATATAATATATATAATCTCACTACATTCGTAGATTTGAATAGGGATGAGGATTTCTATTTCTATTTCTTCTATGCTGCAAATGTGAGTGTAAAAGTTTTGACAAACGGGAATTTCAAAATTATACGAAGTATAAAACTTTCCTGCATCAATATCAAATGTCTTCAGTCTTTGCGATCTACCGTAGCATAATTGTAGAGTGAATGACTCATGTGCTTGAGGGAACCGCTTCCTTCAAAGTTACAGATCCAAAGTCGAAACTACATTGAAATGTTTTCTTTGAATAGTGAAATTTAAACTTTTTGTTTAAAAATAAGGTAGCTGCAGATCTATGTAAGTGTATGTTTGTGTGTGTCATCTGCAGAAATCCTTTGATACAGATGGAATTGTATGTTTGTGTGTGTCTTCCAAAGTACTATGTGGAAAACGTCTCACGAATGCTGAAAAGTATTACCATATGGCTTCAACTTGGATACATACATCACTAATATACTAATACAATTGCAAATACAGATAATGATTCAATTGTATTTGTATTTTAAACTTGCTTAAATTCATTTGTACACGTACATATACGCCTTAATTCATTTTTACAAGTACACAAAACAATTTCTTTACACTGTAGAAAATATAATCAGAAATACTGTGTGAATAAAATAAAAAGATGAAATAGTTTCAAGGAGTCATCATGATACAGGAAAAATGAATTCCAAATCTTATTAATATTTAAGCTCTTTGTTCCAATATAATATATATATATATATATATATATATATATATATATATATATATATATATATATATATATATATATATATATATATATATATATATATATATATATATATATATATATATATATATATATATATATATATATATATATATATATATATATATATATATATATATATATATATATATATATATATATATATATATATATATATATTATATATATATATATATATAAACAGAGAGTGAGAAAGACACTCCCGTGGATAATGTTTCATGGAGAAATATGAACTAAATTCCAAATATATATATACATTGGGGTGTGAAGATATATACAGGAACCCTCCTAACCACGAATAAAAATAACGAAGAAGGAGTGAAATATATTTGTATCAAAATAAAAGAAAAAATTGAAAAAAAGAATTATATTACAGTCCGAATTCTTTCGATTTTCACAAAATTCAGATATAATCATATATATATATATATATATATATATATATATATATATATATATATATATATATATATATATATATATATATATATATATATATATATATATATATATATATATATATATATATATATATATATATATATATATATATATATAAGCGAAATGTAAATTTCAAAGGAAGGATTTAATGATAAAAAAAAAAGTTAGTAATAATATAGAAAAAACGGAGAAGTTTGAGCAAACGGAAGAATTTAGCAAGGAAATCGATTTTAAATAAAAATATATATGAAAAGCTACTTACATCTGAACACTACTACTGTGAAATCGCAGCTGTTGTGTATATGCGCAATAACTTGGGGGTCTTTCTAATTTTCTACCTTATGGTTTTAACTCTCTTGTCAAAATACAATTAAATTCTTTCATCCGTTTTCCTTATTTATCTCCTAAATGTGCAAAATTCTTCAGCTTCCTAAAGCCAAATTAGAAAATTTTCTATTGTTTTTTTTTTTTTTCCTTTCTTCTCAAAAAGGATTTTTTGGTGATTTCAATGTTAAATATTACCGCCAATAGTTTTCTTTTTGGACAGAAGATGCAGTTGGTGAAATAACCAAACCAATTATTTATCCAAAACTATCTTAGAAAGTTAGAATAATTTCTTCCCTATGTCCCTATGCATTCAACAAATTTCTATTCTTATGCTTTTCCTTCAATTATTAAACTCATTCCTCTACTTAACTTTCAAAATTTTTATTTTGTTTTATCTATAAAGCTTTAGAAAGAATGATCCTCCGTTCAGAGAAGAAACAATTTTGGTCAATTTGATACTCCTAAGTTATCGGATTTGCTCTAGTACTATTTTGATTCTTTTGTAATAATTGAATAGGTGGAAGGGTTCTTTGATTCTTTTCTAACTCACTAGGATGTAAGGGTACATTTAATATATTAAATATTTTGGCCAATACTTAAAAGGGCAGACTCTAGAGCTTGTGCTCCCTATGCTCTATTTGACTCTTTCCAGTATTGATCTAAACATAGAATTGTTGTATTATCCTCATGATACTATCAACATTACAACGAATACCTCACTTTAGAACCTTCTACGAACAATAGTTCTCATTTGATGGGAGCTCAAGTGTTTTCTCTTTAAACATGGTTTCTGCCCAGCTCTCACACCAAATGGTAAGTTCTAAGCTCTTCATTCCATGAATATAATATATATATATATATATATACACTATATATATATATATATATATATATATATATATATATATATATATATATATATATATATATATATATATATATAATATATATATATATATATATATATATATATATATATATATATATATATTAGTGATGGGTCGGATGTCATTTTTTCTCATTTGAGGATGCGGATGAGGATGCGGTTGGGATGTTGAATTTTCGAAAGTGCGGATGAGGATGCGGATGCGGATGTCAATTTTGATGAAGACGCGAAAACAAAAATGCATCACAATTATAATATATATATATATATATATATATATATATATATATATATATATATATATATATATATATATATATATATATATATATAATATATATATATATATATATATATATATATATATATATATATATATATATATATATATATATATATATATATATATATATATATATATATATATATATATATATATATATATTAACTCTCCTAACCACAATCTTGCCAAATTTTTAGTTCCTATCTTAGATCCTCTAACTAAAAACGAATATACCTTGTCAGACACTTTCGACTTTATCAATTGCCTAAATTCTTCTTCTTTTGGCATCTGCTTCATGAGAAGCTTTGATATTGAATCTTTGTACACAAATCTTATTTCTTAAACCATCAACATAATAACTAAAGAATTATTTCACAACAATCAAAACATTATGAGAATGGCTCACATCTCATTCACCAATCTTTTAAAATTATCTGTTGAAGATTTTATGTTACTTTTCGACGGGGAACCATATCCAAATTGATGGTATGGCTATGAGCTCTCCTTTAGGTCCTGCTTTTGTTATTATGAGAAACAATGGATCAGGCAATGACCCCTCTATTCAAACCCCTTCTCTATTCAAGCCCGCTAAATGGAAGACTGTTTCTTAGTTTTCAAGGAGAAAGCTCATGCCAATATGTTTCTACAGTATATGAATGAGAGACACAACAGCATGAGATTCACAATGGAACAAGAAGTTAATAATTCCTTATTTTTTCTAGATCCATATGTTACGCATATTAACAACATATTTAAAACATCTGTTTAGAGAAAACCTACTTCTACCCTTTTTGCTACAAACTATTTTAGCAATATACCTTTTAAGTTTATTCTATCAGGTCTACGATCTAGAATCTATAGAACATTTAAAATTTGCTC
>SEYY01008420.1:0-2500 GCA_009176605.1 Armadillidium nasatum | reverse complement strand
ATATATATATATATTATATATATATATATATATATATAAAAGAGAGAGGGGGTGTGAAAGTATGTGATTGTGTGCGTGTGTGTGCGTGAGCGCGACAGAGTATTTTAAAAAATATATAAAAAGACAAATGGATAAAAAGTTTTCAAATGTAAAGCAATGAAATTTTAGAGCTTTGAAACATGTGTAAACAAACGTTTGCAGAGCATCTGTCTAACTCAAAATAATTTTTCCTATAAACAAATAAAAAGAAAATTATCAATATTTATTTGTATTTGATGCAATTTTAAAAAATATTAAAAAGAAAATAAAAAAAAAAAAAAAAGAAATAAATATTGCTAAAGCATCACCTGAAACTTCAAACACTGACTCGAATTCTGTACCTTTAATTGCAGGATATAAACGAAATTTATTATTATTATTATTATTATTATATTATTGTTATTATTATTATTATTATTATTATTATTTCAATAAATATTTGCTTACGTAATTCCGCTTACACAAATATATATAAATCGCCCAAAAATAAAAGTGTCAGTAACTGAATCACTAAGCACTGCAAAATTGTAAGTAAAATTGATAAAAATATTTCAATTGAAACTTCATGCGATTATTGTATCTCGGCATAAATCACATAAAACACATTACATTTTGAACCACTGAGAAACTATGCAATGGACAATATCGCTCTCTATTATTACGTGTATCCGGTGATGTTTCCTTCTCGACATATAAATTAAAACTGGCAGTCATTCATGTTCTCAACCCGCACTGGCATCGGTGACTGCGCCCGAGCGTTCTGCGCATCTGTGTGTTTGTGAATGACATAAATACGGGCATATCGCTCGTTAGGAAACGACCACTTAAAAACAGTCCTAAAGAGAGCTTAATTTAATTGTAAATAAGTCGCTTCAACAGAGAGAGAGAGAGAGAGAGAGAGAGAGAGAGAGAGAGAGAGAGAGAGAGAGAGAGAGAGAGAGAGAGAGAGAATTATAACGCCATCAAATATTTGTTGCAGCTTTTTTATTAAATTATATCTTTACGCATACAAATTATCCGAAAATTTATAGAGAATAAAATTGAAACAATTTACAATATAAGAGTAAACAGCAAAATCAAATGGAAGTAAAAATTTGCCAAGGAACGAATAAGAAAACTTACCGTGAATAACAAGCGATTAAAAATTTCCTTTTTTGTTATTGCAAAGTTAAAAGCGATATCCATTGACTAAAGTACAGTAATAGCGCTCCTATTCACGCTCAATCAGGAAAGGCAATTCAATGAAATCATATTAACTTTTGGGTGGAACCAAATGATAACTAAATTAATATATATATATATATATATATATATATATATATATATTATATATATATATATAATATATTATATATATAATTATATATATATTATATATATATATATATATATATATATATATATATATATATATATATATATATATATATAAACACAATAACAGTGCAGTAAAAGATAAAATTAAAGCCCAAGGAAATAAAGCAACATTAAAACAGAGACGAGTCTTTCTCTCTTTTAGCTCTCGCTCGTAACAGGTTATGAGACATGAAACAAGGAAGACGGGTGTTCTTCCGAAATACTTGTCTCTGTTTTAATATTCTCTTATTTTCTTAAGTTTTAATCGTTATATATATATATATATGGCCAGACTTCACTTTAGCATCCTTAAATATTTTAAAAACTACTAAACGTACGTTAAAAAGGATAACATTTTTTTAATCCTTGAAGAATTTTGATAAAGAAAAATTAGGAAATAATAAAAGAAAACTTATAATAATTTTAATACGTACGTAATTAATAGGTTTTTTACGTTGAAAGACGTACGTTTTACGTCTCTTTTTGTGAGATAAATTTTTCCAATTTGGAGGAAAATAAATTTAGCGATTGAGTAAGGATAGTGTAAAAAAATGTGAAATATATATATATTTGGTGTAATATGGCAGTATGCTCGTATCCAACGGCAACATTCCAGCAATCGGTTAGACCTCGATCCCACGGCAACTTCCGTCGTCAGGTTATGTTAAATCGAATTAAGTTCGTTCGTAAACTAAATAATAATAATAATAATAATAATAATAATAATAATAATAAAAAATTTTCCTCATTCAATCATTTTTTTTACTTATTTTTACATCTTTTATAATTTCCTTTACCAAAATTCTTCAATGATTCCAAAAATGTCATCCTTTTTAACGTACGTTTAGTAGTTTTTGAAATATGGCCAGACAGCACTTTGAACCACTTAAATATTTCAAAAACTACTTAACGTACATAAAAAAGGATTATATTTTTAGAATCCTTGTCGAATTTTAGGTAAGAAACATTGGGAAATAAAAAATAAATTCTTATAATAATTTTATTACGTAAGTAAATTTTACTTTTTTATACGCTGAAGAATCGTATTTGGCAATGTCTCTTTTTTTTTAATAAATTCAATTGGAAACTTAAATTTCGTAATGAC
>SEYY01008419.1:12500-15224 GCA_009176605.1 Armadillidium nasatum | reverse complement strand
ATATATATATATATATATATATATATATATATATATATATATAATATATATACTATATATATAACGATATAAGGTGTATTAATATTAGAAAAAATGAAAAAAAAAAATCAGGGGAAAATATTATTAAAGAGAAGCGAAGAGAAGTGAAGAGTGAATTGAATTTAAATAGCGGTGTTTGACCATATCATGACGAGAATAGTGCGAGCTGTCCTGCTTATCAATTTACAAAGCATATGACCTTACACCAAAATTTTGTATTTAATCTTTTTAAAATTTCTAATCAATTTTAGAATAAAAATAATAATAATAATAATAATAATAATAATAATAAAATAATAATAATAATAATAATAATAATAATAACAGACAACATTATTTCCTTTATATTTTTATGCCCATTAGGTGCATGACCACTCATTGTGCACATGGAACCGTTCAAATATTTATCTACCCTCCAATGCCCAATAGTTCGTCTCTTTCATTTCTCATTTACACAAAAGGTATCTCTAGCGTACTCTCGACAGCATGTATACAGTGCTCACAGATGAGGTCAATAGGAACTCCCATACTTCTCCCATTTCTTTACATATATATTCCTCACAATTTTTCAAATATTCACACAAACATTCATTTTCTCTTTCAACAATCAAAAATATGGTGATAAACTAGATTGTCTCAGAGATGTTAGAAATGGTGGTGTTCAATTTCTTTGGTCCACTCTTCCTACTAACTTCTCTTGGAAGTTTGCTGCTTCTGTCTATGAGGTTAATGTCAGCATTCCATAGTTCACGGTTCTCTATTTTTGTTAATTTTAGCAACATTCACAATCTCTATTCTAATTTTAGCTTTGATGTACATTACTTCTTTTCTCTTCTCTTGTTCTTTAAATGTTTGAACTTTTCGTTAAAAAAAATATTCTTTTCCGTCTGACAATCTCTATCCTCAATATTCAGGCAAAGAAATGTGCCAACGATTTTGTTTTGTTTTTGTATTTCTAAGTTGGAGTCTCTATCTTATTTTCTACTTCACGTCTTTGTCTCTCTTGTCAGCCTACTATCAAATTCATCTGTTTTGTCTGTTTATCACCTAACTCTGCTGGATATCTTAAACTATTCTAAAATCTAAACTCAAAAAATAGAAGAGTTCTTTTTATATTTCCTTAAATTGAAATCGTCAGTTTTGGATGATTTCAATACTCAACACTGCATTTCTTTTCCTCCATTTAAAAAAAAAAAAAAAAAAAGATGGTGAACTCACATATATTCTCTTATCCCAAATAACTTTGAACTGATGGTGCAACATTCATTCTGAATTATTGATCGTCTTATAGATGAATCTATAATAGTAGATTTTCTTAATATCTGATGCTTCTTATGAAATGCTAAACTTTTTCTACCACTGACTCTATTCCTTCAAATCTTCCGCAGGATAGGTCTCTGTCTACAATTAAGAAACGTTTTTGTTACTTTCGTGCTGCTATTTGATCAGACTTTTGGTCTCGTTTCTTTCAGTTTTCCGTGGAGTGATTTCTATTAAGTGAAATTTGTCTTTAAGAGTGTGCACATCTCATAACAGAAGGGATACTCTCTATTGTTATTTTTCTCTTTCAGTTAAAAATAATAAGCTTTGCATTAATTCTGCTTGTTCTTTTGCTATTACAGAATTCTTCAAGATCCAGAAGCTCATGCTGCTTAAATTTTATCCATTGTTTGAGATACTAAAAATACCTTCTTCGTAAGAAATGGAAACAACTATCTTATTCCTCCTCATGCTCTTTCTGGTACTACGAAAAAAAAGAAAGAAAGAATATGTCAAATTTAACTTTGCTTTCTCCTCTTCCCCTCCTCATGTTTCTTCCGGGGGGCTCAACTGCAAACTTAGCTTCTGCTAAAACTGTTCTATCCTCTTAGAACTTAGCCTCATATTCAATTTTAGACGATTTCGAAGGTCTTTCTCCTTCTCCATCTCCATCCAATTAATTCATGCATAACGTTATAATTTCCCTTTAGATGTTACTTCATTCAACTTCCTCTGATCTTAATACTTAGAGGACGTATTGTATTGACATTATAACTTCAGTAGTTCTCAAAATTTAAGCTTTCGAACTTTTTCCTACTTTTGTAAACTATTTCGTCTGAGGTCATCAACTTCAATCATTTTTCCTTGTTGAAAGAATGCGCCCATTCAACCTGTCCCAAAGAAAGGAAATTGTTATCCTCTAATTATTTTTCCTCTTGTTCTTCCAGAGTTTCCTTTTCTGTACTTAACTGAAAGATTAGAAAATAATTAAATCTTCTAGTTTTATTTCAGATCGGCAGCATGTATTCCGTAATTACTAAACTACTGCTGAATTTCTTTCCATTCTCTCTCTAGCTGATGGTCCTCTCTGGTATTCAATATTTCGATGAATCTTTTAGTGCTGTGCTAGTTTTATGCACAGCTTTCGGCGGAGTTTATCGCATATCTTTGATTTCTAAACTTCCTTCTTTCAGTATGTATCTTTATTTATGTAATCTTCTCTCTGATTAATTTTCCTGTAGTTCTAAAGCTGCTGTTGTAGACGACCACTCTCTATTCTCCAAATCTATAAATAGTGTTCTAAATGGTTATCCTTTAAATCTATAAAGAGTGATCTTAATGGTTCTATTCTATCTCCAACTCTTCTTCTACTTTTCACTGTTCCTATTCATTTTACCTATCGTTATTCCTTTCAGTTTGAGAGTT
>SEYY01008417.1:35000-63455 GCA_009176605.1 Armadillidium nasatum | reverse complement strand
TACAATTATCTTGTGTTTCTGCTACTGTTCCCTAATGGAACAGATTTTCCAGTTTTTTTTCAATATCTTACTACTACTCACGAGACTGTCACTTCTTCTCATCCAAATGCTGAAGTCCTCTATTTAGGGGATTTCAACGTACACCAACACTGAGTGGTTGGCTCCTCTCATACTGATACAGGTGGGAGGAGGCCAAATCATTCAGCATTCTTAACGATCTGGAGCAGTTGTTAGGGAACCCACACACATTCCAGATCGTCCTAACCAATTCTTGAATAACTTGATTTATGCTTCACCACTACTCCTTCTAGTTATAAATACACCATTTTCCCTCCTATTGGTAACTCTGACCATAATCTTATAGCTCTTAGTTATAATGCTTTCTCTCCAACAGCTCCACCATGCCCTAAACGTACTTTCTGGCACTTTAATCGGGCTAATTGGGGGGCAATGCGCCGCTTCTTTGCTAACTATCATTGGAAGTGAATCTTGCTTTGTCTCGGGGGACGCTTCTGTCTCTGCTGAAAAGGTAGGGGCCGTAATCCTTGAGGGATGGGCAGATTCATTCCATCTTCAACTAAATCTTTTTCTCCTCAAAATCCATGGTTCGATACTGTTCTCTTGCCCTTCGGGAGAGAGACAATGCTTATCGTGAATGGAAAAACTCTCCTTCTCCTATCACTCTTGCTAATTTTCATTCAGCTCGGAATCGTTGCAGGGATGTTCTTCGACGGACTAAGCGTACTTTCATTAAAAGGAAGTGCGCTGACCTCCATGGCTCTCCTACTGATAAAATTTCTGGCCTCTTGTCAAAAATATCTCTAACAACTTCTGTAAATCTGCCTTTCCTCCTCTTATTCGCTCTGATGGTTCTGTTGCTAATACTCCTTCTGAAAAGGCTAATCTCTTCGGCCTCCTTTTCATCTAATTCCACCCTGCTCGATTCTGGCATCCCTCCTCCTACTCCTTCTCCTCTCAGGTGTCCCATGTCTCTGCCTGTAATTACTCATGATCGGGTGCATGGGATCCTGAAATCTATGAACGTCAGGAAGGCCAGTGGCCCGGATGGCATTCCCCCTCGAGTTCTGAGGGAGTGTGCTTCCGAGTTAGCGCCTGTCCTCGTTCAACTCTACTCTCTATGCCTTAATACTAATACTTTTCCTCAATGCTGGAAGCGTGCATTTGTTCAACCGATCCCGAAAAAAGGTAGCCGCTCTGACCCTTCTAACTATCGACCTATAGCTCTCACTTATGTTCTGTCTAAAATTTTTGAAACTCTCCTCAACTCTCATTTCCTGGATCATTTGGAGTCTCATTCTCTTCTCTCTGATCACCAGTATGGCTTTCGACGCTCGAGGTCAACTGGTGACATACTTCTCCTATCTTACTGATCTATGGTCTTCTGCCCTTAGGGACTTCGGGGAGTCTTGTGTGGTGGCGCTTGACATATCCAAGGCTTTTGACCGGGTATGGCATGCGTCGCTGCTCTCTCAAGCTCCCTTCCTTTGGGTTTCCTCCTTCTCTTTGCTTACTCTTGTCTAGTTTTCTCTCAGATCGTTCCATTTCGGCAGTTGTAGATGGAGCGACCTCTTCCTCCTTTTCTGTCAACTGTGGTGTTCCTCAGGGTTCTGTTTTATCTCCAACCTTATTCTTACTTTTCATTAACGATCTTCTTAACTGCACTTCTAACTCTGTTCACTCTTATGCTGATGACTCAACTCTACATTCTTCTACTCATTTCAAATCTGCTCCCTCTTTTGCTTCTAGAGTTGCTTCTCGTCTTCAACTTTCCAATTCTATTCTTGCCGATCTGGATGGGATTTCCCGGTGGGGTCATAGCAACCTTGTGAAATTCAACTCTTTAAAAACTCAACTTCTTCACATCTCCCTCTCAAAAACACCTCCTAACTTTCCTATCCTCTTCGATGGCTCTCCCGTCTCACCTGTAAATAACATTAACATTCTTGGTCTAAACATAAACAATAAACTCTCTTGGAAACCACATATCACAATGGTTGCTAAAGCGGCCTCTAAGAAGCTGGGAGTTCTGTTCAGATTGCGAGAATTTTTTTCTTCTGAACAGTTACTCCAAATATATAAGGGTCTTATTCGTCCTTGTATGGAGTACTGTTCTCACATTTGGGGGGCTCCGGCTCCTCCTCTCTTCTGGATAGGGTTGAGTCAAAAGCTAAAAGATTAATAAACTGTCCCCTACTTTCAAACTCTCTTGACCCTCTGTCTCTGCGACGTGACGTTGGCGCGCTATCTCTTTTCTATAGGTACTACAATGGCAGGTGCTCGAGGGAATTGGCCTCTTGCATTCCTCCACCGTTGCGTCGTCCTCGTTGCACAAGGGGTGCCCTGCTTTCTCACCAATTTTGTGTGGACGTAGGAAATCCCAGGCTAGCCCGTTGTGGTACCTCCTTCTTTCCAGCCACCTCTATTCTGTGGAATTCTCTACCATCATCTATTTTTCCTCCTGTATTTAATCTTCCACTCTTCAAGGCTTCCGTCTGCGCCCACCTGAGGGCTGTGCGTTAGGTGTGTGTGTGTTTGAATGAGTTTTGTCCTTGTGTGTGTGCCCCCTCCTTGAAAAGGGCTCTGCCCGTGAGTGGTGGCGTTCTGTAAAAATATATATAAATATATATAATAATATATATATATATAATATATATATATATATATATATATATATATATATATATATATATATATATATATATATATATATATATATATATATATATATATATATATATATATATATATATATATATATCTATTATATATATATATATATATATATATATATATATATATATATATATATATATATATATATATATATATATATATATATATATATATATATATATATATATATATATATATATATATATATATATATATATATATATATATATATATATATATATATATATATATATATATATATATATATATATATATATATATATAATATATAATTTGAATTTGTCAATAAATCGGTTTAAACGACCCGACACAGCGCTTGAAAGTGCAAGTCAATGGAAGTTGGGAAAACAGAAAAAGGGCGTGTTCCAGACTTTACCATAGTACATATAAGATTAGCATAGCGGTTAAGTCTGGGATCAGGAGTGAATAGAGAAAGATAGACGTGTAGAAATCGTGTTTAGCAAGCGTGTCTCAAGTATGAAAAGCAGACACAGAAAGAAAGAAGAAGAATTAGTTAAGACAAAACCAGCTCCACCTTGAAGAGAGCTGTGTGAGTGGAACTACCCCAGTTTAATTCAAACAGGGGAACAACACCCTATAAAGAGAAAGCAATTTCATGGAAAAAAATTCTGAATCGCAACAGAACACCACTCTTAGAAGCTTGTTTAAAAGAGTGAATGTGATCCTTCAAGAAAGACCACTAGATATTAAGGACAAGAAACTTGAGCTGTGTTTTAGAAGCTGACATAGTTGTAGTAGATAGTCTCGAGAAGAGATTGTGGAACTGATTTTGAGGATTAAAAGACTATGTTTTTCTTCCTCATTTAAAAGTGCAATAAATCAGGTAGATATTCCAAGCCAACATTCTAGATCAATTAACTGTGCTGGAAGGGTGCCTTTCAAACTGAAGGAGAATGAAGGGTAACATTAGCATGATGGTAGTAAATAGAGAGATATTAATTAAAAGTTTAAAAAGCCTAAGATAGGACACCACTATTAATTTAAAGATGAAGGTTGTCGTCTACAGCAGCTATTACGAAAGAAGAAAATCAAAGAGAAGGAAATTCTGAAAGAAAATTAGAAATCAAAGCTTTTTACCACCCCTATCGAAGGATTCGAAATGTCCAGCGCGAAGCAAAAGATTCACCAAAATATCCGTAGAGCGGAAGACTAAGAGTCAGAGAAAGAAAGAGAAGAATTGAGAGCTTCTAATGAGATTCGAAAACTTTAACAAGAACGGAGTTAAAGAAGTGAGGCATTGGAGGTCGAGGGGTTCCTTTCTCGGGGCACAGCTGAATGAGCTCAACGTTCCAGCAAGAATAATTGAAGCAAAAGACAGAGACGAATAGTTTACCAAATCAGGGACAATCCAGAATCACAAGTTTTGAGAACCTCATGAGGGATACCATGAGAGTTAAGCTCAGAAAATTGTAGGCATAAATGAGAGGAAGAAGTTAAAGAAGGAGGAGTAGCTCCGGAATAGTCTAAGGCTGAATTGAGGCAAAAGTCTGACAAATAGTTCAGCTTTAGAAGAGCAAAATGGCTTGCCAATAGAGTTACATTTTTTCAATCCAAGAAGGGCGTGAAGAAGAACCAAGTGATTATACATTTCAACGAAAAGAGTTTTTGGTGTTGAGAGGAAAAGTGTGCACAATTCCGGGATGAATAAATTGAATGAGTTTTGGAGTTGAAGACGACGGTAATCCTGAAGGCAGCATCTCTAGGAGATACGTGACAAGAGTTAAACCAAAGTTCTAGATTTAGTAGAAGAAAGAATATGGAAAACACCTCCATGCAGGGAGTATCACATTAGTAGCATGATCTCTGAAACTCCGAGGGTCCATTCCCACATTTTGAGTTTCCAATTTTTTTTTTTTTTATTTTTATTGAAAAATAATGTACGAATAAGCGCTTGCAAATTTGGAACATGAGAAGGAGTAGGAAATTAGGGAGCATAGACACTCAAAGAGGCGAGGTACACTAGAGACCCTGAGAAGGTGAAACCGAAAAGGAAGAACCAAAAAGCAACGGAGTGAAAGAATGGTCTTGACCATACTTCACTCCCCGGTTTATGCCCAATGGAGTACTTGCATTGCTTGGACGGCGCTACATCCACCCCCCATATATATATATATAGTATATAATAAATATATATATATATATATATATAATATATATATATATAATTTATAATTATATATATATATATATATATATTTATATATATTATATAATATAAAATAGTTACCATCTTAATATTTACTAACGGATTAATTAAGGATTAAAATAAAAATAAAATATTTAAGAAAACAAACCAAATGGTAAGAAGTAAATGGCGTGAAAATAAATTGAAAAACAATTTTGTGCATTTGAAAAAATAAAATTCTAGTGGAAAGCAACATATCAATGTTCTGGAAACAAAATTATCGGGAAACGACGTTTCAAAATATTAGGTAATTTAATAAAAATTACATAATTTAATTAATTAATTAAATAATTAAATAAATGAACAATTAAGAATAACAAGTTGATCTATGTTATAGAAAGAGTTAACTGTTCTAATTTGACCAAAATCGGAACTGCAGTTACAGAGATATAGAATATAAGCCAAAAAATTGTAATTAACGATTAATTAGTAATTAATTAATTGAAAATTTGGAAAATCAAGAAAAACAATATTTCGTGGTATTCGAAACTTTACAGTCAAGGAAATTGAACATTCCAAAAAATGTAAGCCAAAGTGATGAAAAAAATCATGTATCGGTATCGGTATCGGTCATTTTTAACCGATACCGATACCGATACCCAAAAATATACCGATACTTACCGATCCCGATACTTCACTCCATCCCTAATATATATTTTACTGATAGGTTTAACCTAGGAATGAGGCTGAGACAGGGGTGTGTGGGATAGCCGTGGCTGTTAATCTGTTGATGGATGGTGAAGTTGGTTGGGAAGAGTGAAGAGTAAATGTGAGGAAATTGTCTTAATCTTTACAGATGATGCAGTATTGGTGACAGACCGATGTTTGGCAAAAATTGAGAATGTTGGTGAGAGAACTTCTGGTAAAATGTGAAAACATGCTATTAAGAGTTAATACAGCAAAAAATAAAATAATGAAAATTAGGGTTGGGGTTGGGTGAGGATGAGGTGTTGAGAGGGGAGAAACGGGATGCGTAGAGGAAAGGGAGAGATATTTGAGGAGGTAGAAGATTTTAAATATCTGGGACTGATGGTAAAAGGAAAAGGGGTCATGAAAAAAGAAAAAGAATAGAGTGGCGAAGTGAATGAAAGTGATGGGGTGGGGGGTTAAAGGAAGTATGTGAGAAGGGGAAAATATTGAAGGATATGAAAGTAAGATTGTTTAAATGTTTATTTGTCATCCGTAATGTATAGGTCTGAAACCTGGATGATAAATGCTTAAACGAAAAAAAGATTGAATGTGTTTGAGACAAAGGGATTGAGAGCAATTTGTGATTTGAGAAGGGTAGATAGGATTAGAAACGAATAAAAAGAGAGATGTGTGGATGAAGAAGGAAAATGGTATATAGAACAGAGGAGGGTGTACCAAGATTTTTTGGACATGTATGTAGAATAAATGAAGATAGGATGTTTGGTGAAATATTTAGGTCCGAGCTGTAGGGGAAACGGGATAGAGGAAGGTAAAATTGGAAATGGATGGATGAAGGTAGGGTGATTTTGAGGGAAGAGGCTTGAGTTTAGACGAGGAAAAGAGAGTTGCAGAGGCAGTGAAAAGGAGGGAGGTGGTGAGAAGGGGGTTAGGGGGAAGGTGTATGTGTGCGTGTCTGTCGGGTATCACTACATGAGAGTGGGAAAGGTGAAAAGTGTAAAAGTAAGAAATATAATATATATATATATATATATATATATATATATATATATATATATATATATATATATATATATATATATATATATATATATATATATATATATATTATATATATATATATATATATATATATATATATATATATATATATATATATATATATATATATATATATATATATATATATATATATATATATATATATATATATATATATATATATATATATATATATATATATATATATATATATATATATATATATATATATATATATATATATATATATATATATATATATATATATATATATATATATATATATATATATATATATATATATATATATATATATATATATATATTCCACCAAAAAAAAAAAAAATTTTTTTGTCAATGTTCCCTGCCATAGAGGCATTCGCCCCTCTTCCCCTTCCACCCCCCCCCCCAAAAAAAAAATAAAAAAAATAAATAAATAAAAATAAAACGCTAAATGATGATTCTGAAAATGTAACCTTATCAATATTGTTAATTTTTCCTTCTTTCATGGACTTAAAAAAGTTGCTGCCCTTTAGATGTCTCTTAAAATGTTTTTTAAAAATGCTTCAAATTTGAGGTGGACATCAAGTGACTTCTTTTCAAAAGTATAGCAAAGTTGATATTATTTGGTAATATGAATAAGCTGGGCCATTAGCGTTTTTAAAACATAAACTCTCTCCCGAAATATAACGCTTTTCAATTTGTACTTCAGAAATAGAAATAAATTACAAACTGAATCCTTTGCAAAAAAACAATAAATTGATTATTGATTTACATTCAAGCTTCTTATTTAGTAATGTGAAATATTCCAATTTCGAATTTGCATCATGTTTGTGTTTCTCCTTCAATTGTTCCTAGAGGAGGAAGTAATTCAAGTGCGTCAAAAATAAGTTTTCGTTAAAAACAAAGAGGAACCCGTTTATCATGCATAGCAGATATAGAACTAAACAAAGAAAGACTACTCTTAGCAATTAATGACGAACTTTTCTTAATTCCATTCATTTTAAACTGAGGGTAACCAATTTTAATAAGAAACAATTTCTCCCTGAAAAATGCATCAAATATAAGAAATTTAATTATTTAGGTTAATTATTGAAACTTATAGCCTGAACCATTATTAAATGATAATTTTTAAAATCGTACAGATCGATAAGTGAGTGACAAATCTTAAGTAATATCAGGTGGTTCCATTTTAATTAAGTCATAGAAAGGTTTAAAATTTTCATCTCACAAACTAACAAACATGCAAAAAATTTCTTATTATATTTTCAAATTGTACATTCTTGAGAACAAGACCTAAGTTAGAATCTTTAGTTATCGGATGATACTTTGACACTTTTACCATCTCTCGAAAGCTGCAAGAAAATGTCAGTCGTTTGGTTGACAAAAATGTGCACTTAATTACTAAGACACATGTAAATATGGGGAGAGTCCAATTATATATAAAAAATTATAATTCTTGGCTGATTATTATTAAATTTACAGGGTATATGCATTTCAACGCTCTGAAAAAACTCGATTTCTGACATTTTTCAGTATCTAGAACGGTTTGAAAGTTTTTGGAAAATGTACCCCTGAAAAAAATGAATAGCGGAGCCAAACCACTGGTCTAAATGGCGTGTAAATTGAATTGTATATTAACAGTTCCAATAGCTAAAGATTCAATTTTGCCATTTTTGATATCTACCTTAGGAAAAAATTGATTTGCCCATGAAAATACAATTGTAAATTTTTTTTTGAAAATTTGGAAAATTAACCCCTCCTCCTCCAGACAAAAATAATAATAATAAAAAAAGTACACATTCCACTTTTTTTCGTTTTTGGCAGTAGTTTAGAGGAGGTAATAAGCTACAAATTTCTCTCAATACGTCATTCAATGCTATTTGTTCTTTTCGAGATATAACATCTCAAATTTCGATAATTTTCAGTTTTATTTTAAAACTTCCAAAATTTGAAAGGCTATTTCTCGAAAAGAACAAATAGGATTGAATGATGTATTGAGAGAAATTTTTAGCTTTGTACCTCTATCCAACTGCCAAAACTTAAAAAGTTGAAAGTGTAGTTTTTTCTAATTTTTTTTTGTCTGAAAGGGTACATTTTCAAAACTTTTCAAAAATTGTCGGACATTCAAGGGCATATAACTTTCTTTCTAAAGCAGATATCAAAAATCACCGCATTTTATCTTTAGCTATTGGAACTGTGAATATGCAGTTCAATTTTCAAATAATTCCAACCAGTGGTTTGGCCGCAGTATTCATTATTTTTCAAGGGTAAATTTTCCGAAAAATATCTTTCAATCCGTTATGGATACAGAAAAACGTCATAAATCGACTCTTTTCAGGGCATTGAAATACAGGTCCCCTGAATATTTGATAATAATTGGTCAAAAATTAAAAAATGTTTTTAACATTGTCCACAAAAAAAAATAAAACATTTTATTTTCAATATAATGACTATAAATTGTAGGATATATTCCATTGGTCTAAATAAATTTCATATAATCTCTGTTAAGACGTTTTCTTCAATTTTAATATTCAAAGGGAACAATATAATTTCTATTTTGTTGTATTTTGAGCAACAGTGAAGCAGTTTGAAAGTATGGAGGAGGTGGAGGCTGACAAGATGTATGAGGATCGACGGAGGCTATGTTTCGTGCGGAAAGTCTGACAAGTGTTCTCTTACAGGAGATTAGTGAGAAAGTTAAGAAAATGAAGCAAATCGTATACTAAAGTCATAAAACCTAATTTTACAAAATTTAACTCTTTTTATTTAATATTTTAATTTTTAATTTCTGCAAATCACAATGATTTTTCTAGTTAGAATATTTTACAATTGTTTCACTGCTAAAGTTTATGCAATTTCATAATATGTTAATGTTTGTGTTACCTGTTAAAGTTCCAATGCTTATTCCTCCAAATCCTTTAAAGAGGGACGAAATACCAAGAACAGTTGGGAGCATATCAACTCCCATTACACTTATCATTGCCGTTATGTGTAGCGAAAGTGCAGAGCCTATTCCTAGACCCCAGCAACAGGTTGAGATCACGAAGAATTTTATATCTTTTACTAAAGAGAATACTGAAAAATGACGTAATAAAATTTAATTTACTTGAATATAAATTTATTGTTTCACAACTGCTATCTCTAAATCTGTGTGCTTTAATAGTCTAAAACTGAAATAAATAAATAAATAAAAAGTTAATAAATAAATAAATTATACTACATCCAAAGCAAAAATTTTGAAAATTCTATCTATGGTTTAAGAACTCTAAAGGATAGACTTGACAGCCTCCTTGCAAGCATTTTAAACCGTATATTTTTACAGTTTCTCTTACCTATAATTGAGATCCCGATTAGAAGTAAGCCAAACATAAATCCGTAATTTACATTGAAAAACTTTTTGTCGGAGAGCACAGACATTATTATTCTTCCAATGATATTACCTATAGAGGCTAGTGATGAACACCAAGCAGCTATTTCCAGTGAATATCCAGCATTTGTAATGACAAAAGGAATCCACATTTGAAAATTAATATACCCCAGAATTAAGCCACAATAACTCCAAGCAATGAGGTGAATCCTCATGTACTTCAAAGACTTGGTGTTTTCATAGGTTATTTTAAGTACGTTTATTAATTTTGATTCACGATTTGCGTTTACAGATTTATTTTCATAATCGTCATTTATACTCTCCTTTATCTTAGATGAAAGGTAAGACTTGTTAGGTAACGTTACCGAAACCTCCTCAGCTGAGAGGTTGGAAACTGCACTCATTTTACGAGCATCTTTTATAAGATTTATTGATTTTATATCTGGGTGAGAATCTTTTCTAGACTTCTGAGAACCACTTAAAATTTCTTCGTTTAAGATATTTTCAGTTATTGGATCAATTTCTTCTGGTTTCATGTGCCATTCTACAGGATGATAAAGTGATCCACCCACACACTGATTCAGAATAATTGCAGAAAATATAAGTGAGCCACCCTTGTAGCCATAATTTTCCAGCAGATAATTTGCAACTATGGGAGCTAAGAATATACTTAAAACATTTGAGGTAGTCGTTATTCCCAATGCAAAACCCCGATGCTTTTCAAAATATCTTGCAACAACAAAAAACGAAAGAGAAAGTGCACTACTCCCTCCAATACCTGTAAGTATTATACTGTGTAAATTTATTTAACAAAGCAATTTTTCTTTGAAGTTTATAAATTATGCATAAAATTTTTTGAATGAATATATATATATAATATATATATATATATATATATATATATATTATATATATAATATATATATATATATATATATATATATATATATATATATATATATATATATATATATATATATATATATATATATATATATATAGTATATATAGTTAAGGGCTAAGATGGGCGCCAGATTTGGTATCTTTTATTTACTAAATCTGGTAAAACACAATAATTCGTAAAGGAACATTTGGAGGCTTAGCCAGAAAAGTAAAGTTTATTGTTTTTTTTAAGGATTTAACTGCTAAATATTGCTAATTTTAGGGATTTTGAGATTTTTGGGTACATAGATTTAGTATTTTTTATCACACAAATTGCTCACCCTATAAATTTTTAGCATTACTTGATGCTTAAATAATGTAATTTTTTAGCAATTATCCAATTCGCGATACTAGCAGCTGACCAACCATACTTCACCTTCTTTCAAGGTGCCATTGTACTTTTGAAAGTTTTTGAATGGAGAAACTTATCAAGAAGAATTTAGAAGTTCTAAGGTAGGTGCGTGAAATTTCATTTATTTGACTAAAGAAATTAGGAAATTAGTTGGAGGGATGTAAGTGCTGAAGTATTCTCCTTTAATTAGTAGATAATCCAAATTCTTCAGTAACAGTCCTCCATCAATCGAGATACCTTCCACACTTCACACTTCATCTGTAGGTACCTTGAATTTTCTTCACGTCAACCACTTGAATTTCTTGAGTATTTTTTCATTCAGGATATTATCATTTGACTAATTCGAATTTATTAACGTCATCTGATGACCAGATCTTCAAATATTTTCGTCAACAAAACATTATGTAATAAACGTCAGCACCAAATACCATATAAAAGGAAGAGAAAAGTTACACTTATATATATATATATATATATATATATATATATATATATATATATATATATATATATATATATATATATATATATTATTATATATATATATATATATATATATAGATATATATATATAATATATATATATATATATTATATATATATATATATATACATATATATATATATATATATATATATATATATATATATATATATATATATATATATATATATTATATATATATATATATATATATATATATATATATATATATATATATATATATATATATATATATATATATATATATATATATATATATATATAATATATATATATACATGAGATATGAGTGAACGAAAAGGGAAAGGATGGAACTTGAAATGGCAAATGTTGTGTTCGTTAAACTGAAAAGCTTTGGTTGTATAAAATGAAAAGGTTGCAAAGTTTAAAAGTTGAAAGTAGGTATTCTTAATTAACGGTAATTTTAATTAAGGACTGTGGAAAAGAGAAGACAAAGGATTTCTAAAAAGTTATGTATATCTTAAAACTGTGAAGTTAGAGTTAGTGAAAAGAAAATGTTTGCTTCGTGTAAAAGAAAATGTTTAAAAGTTTAAAAGGGAATTTATGATGCTCATAAAAAGGAAACGATGAGGATGTGTGCAACATTATGGTTGACAACTTGAAAAAGATGAAGGTATGTAGATCTTAGAGTGGAAATGTTGTGTATGTGAGGTTGTTTGTATGCACTGCATGTGAATAATTCTGTTTCATCATATGAGATGGTTGAATGATTATAGGTATGGTTTGTTTTTCTGATTTAGTGTATAAAGTTAGTGTTCAAAATAAATGTAAGATCATTAAAAATTTAAAGAAAATTGCAAAATAAGAAAGAAAATTTTTTATTAAGAAAAAGTAAAGGAAAATTAAAAAAAAAATAAAAAAAAAAAAAAAAAAAAAAAATCAAAATTTAGAATAAAGAAAAAAAAAGTGAAAATTGAAAACAGAGGTTTATATAAACTATATAAAATTACAAATAAGAGAATCGTGGTGTCTAATATTTATGAATGTGTACATTTTCAGGTCACAAAAGCTGGAATTAGCATTTTTGCATGCAGAGGATGAAAATCGCGTTCCATCAAGATTTCTATTATGTTTAATATCCAAATCTATATGCCTCATTATTTTTCAGCTATTTCCTATTTCCCGATCCTGGCACCTGACCAACAATACACCACCTTCTTTCAAGACGAAATTTTATGGACGGAACTTGCTCTTGAAAAATTTAGAATTTGAAACCTATGTTAGAGGTATTCAGGAAGGCAGAGTTTCATAAAGTTTAATGGGAAATGATATCAAAAAATGATGTTCTAATCGTGAATATTAATTCAGATGCTGAGAATACACACTTACAAATATGAGACAGATGTATAATTTTTTGTAATAAAGTACAAAAATTGTATACAACGCTATAGAATGAAAGTTTAGGAAAAGGTACTGATAATTCTTGTTCATATTGATAGTTTAGAGGAACTGGAAGATTAGCAATAGAGCCTTTATAGCTGAAGTAGTCGTCGTTCATTTATAGAGATCTCAAATATTTTTTGAGCGGCCAATCATCAATTGAAATATCATTCATCCTCAATGTCCTAGCTTGATTTTTTTTCATTACGTAGATTTTTACTCTGTGCCACTTTGGTTTTTCTTCACTTCAACTTTTGAATACACTGCATATTTCTTCATTCATTATGTTATCGTCACGAGACCTAGTATTTATCACTGCCAGCTTTTGCCTTTGGCCAAATATTCAAAACTTTCATAAACAGCATCAGCCAGTACCCTATAACATATAAAGAGCGAACAAGAGATTTTTTAGGAAAGAAAGGAAAAATAAATCAAATTTATCATTTTCAGAATTTGAACCCTCAACTTCTTGATCATATTAGACTACCAAAATTTTAATTTATGCAAATTAATTTATGCATTAATAAAAAAATAGAAGCTTTTAGAATTTGAATTAGAATATTAAATGTTAATGAATTAGTTCGATTGAATCAATTAATTATTAAAATTAGAAAAAAAATTTTTTTTGGCAAATTTCTAAAACATTTCAATCTATGTTTCAACTCTAATTTTTTCATTCTCTCTAGTTTCCTTTTTCCATTCACCTCTACAGTATTAGATAATTCTATGGAACAAATTAACTACAATAAGCATATTTTAAAAAGTTTATTTTTATAGATATTTATAGCTTCAATTTATTTATTTATTATTATTTTTTATTCAATTAAATTTATGATTAGGAAAAGTTGTTCCGTAACAAAAAAAAAAGTTAATAAAAGAGTAATTAAACCGGAAAAATTAATACTATTGAAATTTTTAGATTTATTATATATAGCTCACTCGCCTTTTAAAATAAAATGTTATAGCTGGAATTTAAACTTGTAAGGTAAAACAATGCTGCCAGTTTCAATAATTTAGTAAAAAATATAAACAAACTTTGATTAAGGTTTGCCCCTGCCTAATAAAATATTTAAACCTATACTGATAGATATAATTAAAGGGGATACGACATCATAGAATGTAATCTTTATAAATTATATATTTATAAAACGTTATAGATGAATAGTTTTATGTAATGAAGTAATTAATGGGGATATGACATCATATAATGAAGTTTCAACCGCTTATTTATGCATTAATAAATCTTTAAATTGCTTGATCAATCTTGATATGGGGTTTGTTTATATGTGAAAATTTATGTATAACTTATTTCCAATTTCTCTTATGATATTGTGAGATTAAAAATGGGAAGATAGCGAAGTTATTTATTAAAAATTCAAAAATTTAAAGAAATAAGAAAAATATAACGATTTATAAAAAAAATCACATAAAATATCATCTGATTTATGTAATTTGATATTAATTATGCTAGTACTGTATAAAATATTGTAATTTAGCCCAATACTGCAAATAAATTATTAAGCTTTTCCCTCGGGGTTGTAATGGATCCTTAAAAATTTTATCAAATACATGAACTTTGAACTCGAATACTGTAAACATATATTTATAATACGTTATAGATGAATAGTTTTATGTAATGAAGTAATTAAAGAGGATATCACATCAGACAATGACGTTACAAACCGCTTATTTATGCATTAATAAGTCTTTAAATTGCTTGATCAATCTTGATATGGAGTCAAATAGCGACGCGTCCAAGAAAATAAATTCAAGTACTGAGTTGACTTAAGAAAAGTAAAGTTTAATACGATAGATTAATCAGTAAGGGTTGTTATTACTGAGTAATTCCATAATGTCTTATGCTTAAAGCTACTCAGTGCATTTGATTACGTTCTTATAAAATATTGTAATTTTATTTAATACTGCAAATAATTATTAATTAAGGTTTTTCACTTAGGGTTGTGATAATTTTATGTAATGAAATAATTAATAAGACATAATATCAAAAAAGTAATGTTCTAATCGTGAAAGTTAATTCAAATGATGAGAATACACACTTACAAATGTGAGACAGATGTATAATTTTGTGTAATAGAGGACAAAAATTGTGTACGACGTTATAGAATGACGACAATCATTAAGAAAGTTTAGGAAAAGGTACTGATAATTCTTGTTCATATTGCGGTATATATATGTATATATTCTTGTAAGATATGAAGTGAACGAAAAGGGAAAGGATGGAACTTGAAATGGCAAATGTTGTGTTCGTTAAACTGAAAAGCTTTGGTTTGTATAAAATGAAAAGGTTGCAAAGTTTAAAAGTTGAAAAGTAGGTATTCTTAATTAACGGTAATTTTAATTAAGGACTGTGGAAAAGAGAAGACAAAGGATTTCTAAAAAGTTATGTATATCTTAAAACTGTGAAGGTTAGAGTTAGTGAAAAGAAAATGTTTGCTTCGTGTAAAAGAAAATGTTTAAAAGTTTAAAAGGGAATTTATGATGCTCTTAAAAAGGAAACGATGAGGATGTGTGCAACATTATGGTTGACAACTTGAAAAAGATGAAGGTATGTAGATCTTAGAGCTGGAAATGTTGTGTATGTGAGGTTGTTTGTATGCACTGCATGTGAATAATTCTGTTTCATCATATGAGATGGTTGAATGATTATAGGTATGGTTTGTTTTTCTGATTTAGTGTATAAAGTTAGTGTTCAAAATAAATGTAAGATCATTAAAAATTTAAAGAAAATTGCAAAATAAGAAAGAAAATTTTTTATTAAGAAAAAGTAAAGGAAAAATTAAATAAAAAATAAATAGACAAAATATTTTTTAAAAAATTAATACTGGTAAAAAAAAAAAAAAATCAAATTTAAGCTAATAAAAATAAGAAATTAATTAAAAAACTAAAAAATGAAAAAATAAATAAAATCAAAAAAAATAAATAACAAATAAAGGTACAACATAAATTTTGAAAATAAAAACAAAGAACTATATAAAGAAAATGCAAATAAGGAAAAATAAATGTAAAAATTTATAAAAAGAATCTAAAATATTAAAGAATAATTTGAGAAAAAAAAATTTAAATGAATATAATAAAATGAAAATGAAAAACAGAGGTTTATATAAACTATATAAAATTACAAATAAGAGAATCGTGGTGTCTAATATTTATGATGCTCACTCGTAGGCGCGCATGTTATTTTTTGCTTATATAACTTAGCGATTAAAAATTTTCATGTATGTACGTGTATGTATACTTTTACTTTAATATATTAAGTAAAAAATTTAGTAAGAAAATTAAAGTGTGAATGAAAAAATTAATAATTTTAGTTATAACTTTAGAGAAAACTGATTAAAATAAAAAAAAAATACTTTAATAAAATAAATTATATGCATATAGTATATAAAATAGAACTGCAGAAAAATTAAATGCAAATAAAGTAAAAATATCTTAAGCGGAAGATCCAATGTTGAAAAAAAAATTTTTTTTCATCCGATTCTCCTGAAAATTTCAGTATAGATAGCTTTTTTCCGGACGAAAAACCTCCACAGGTACGTTCAAATCTACGGTGAGGCTGCATAAAAAAATTTATTGGTCTGAAATTTGGTGCGTATATTCCAAAATCTATTGGCTACAAAAACTTCTTACAGATTTTTTGATGTGTGCAAAACAAAAAAAAAAAAAACGTTATATGCCCTTACTTGATCATGTGTCAAAAATTTTCTTTTTCCAATTTTGAAAAATTCACACCTTCGGACAAAAAAATTTGTAAAAAAAAAAATAGATTGGAAGTCTTTTATTTTTAGAACTTTATTAGAGGAGGGATAGATCTAAAACTTTTATTTAAAACACTTTTAAAACCTATTTGTCTGATTCTAGATACAGCTTATCGAAAATAGCCATTTTTCGACGAAATTTCAAATTTTCAAAAGTTTGAGAGGCTGTATTTCGAACCAAACAATTAGATTTTAAAATTGTCTTGAATAAAAGTTTTAGATCCCTCACCCCTCTAAACAATATCCTATTTTGAGAAACATTCAACACAGAGATTTTTTTAATAAATTTTTTTTCTCCGGAAGGATGTTTTTTTTCAATTTTTTTTCAAAAAAATATTTGAACTTCTATAATCAAACGCTATCGTAATATTCCCAAATGTTCTCTGTTAATATTGTAGAGATTGGGGCTAAGAATGTAAAGGGGAATTTTTGAATCATTCTGACCACTATTTTACCACTTCTATTTAATCTCTTTTTGAATTTTGACCCCCTATAACTTTAAACCTTTAGAAGACTCAAAAAAACGTCAGAAATCGAAAGTTCTTAGATTGGAAATGCAATATATATTGTAAATTTCAAGTCGGTCAATAATAATAAAAAAAATAAAAAAAAAAAAAAAAAAAAAAAAAAAAAAAAAAAAAAAAAAAAAAAAAAAATATATATATATAAATATATATATATATATATATATATATATATATATATATATATATATATATATATATATATATATATATATATATATATATATATTATATATAATTATTTGTATTATTGCGTTAAATTACAATATTTTATACAGAAGTGGCATAATTAATATAAAATTACATAAATCAGATGATATTTTATGGGATTTTTTAATCAAATCTTTTATTATTTCTTTTATTTTTTTGAATTTTTAAAAATTACTTCACTATCTTCACATTTTTAAGCTTCAAATATCATAAAAGAACTTGGAAAATAAGAAAAATAAATTAATGTTAATATAGGTTTAAATATTTTATTTTTCAGGGGCAAACCTTAATCAACGTCTGATGATTTTTTCACTAAATTATTGAAACTGGCAAAGCTGTTTTTTATAATTAATTGATTCAATCGAACTAATTCATTAACATTTAATATTCTAATTCAAATTCTAAAACTTCTATTTTTTTATTCTAACTATAACATTTTATTTTAAAAAGCGAGTGAGCTATTAAAAATATTTTGTAAATTTCCATAGTATATTTTTTCGATTTAATTACTTTGCTATTAACTGTTTTTTTTTCTAAAGTTGTACTAGTTGATAAAAAACTTTTTAATCACAAATTAATTAATAAAAAAATAATAATAAAAAAATTTTTTTTTTTTTTTAAATAAAATATTTATTAAAAAATTTTAAAAAAAATGCTTGTAGTTAATTTGTTCCATAGAATTATCTATTATGTAGAGGTGAATGAAAAAAGAAACTAGAAAAAATGAAAAAATTAGAGTTGAAACATAGATTGAAATGTTTTAGAAAATCTAACACAAAAAATTTTCCCAAGATAAATTTTTTTAAATTAATTGGTTCAATCGAAAATTCATTAACATTTATATTTAATTTCAAATTCTAACACTTTTCTGTTTTCTTATTAATGCATACTTTAATTTGCAAAATTAAAATTAATTTGTTATATATATTTTTTTTTTCAAAATTTAAGTGTTTGAGTCTAGGCCTTCGTGATATGATAGTACGTCAAGAATTCAAAGTCTGAAGTTGAGGGTTCAAATTCTGAAAATGATAAATTTGATTTATTTTTCCTTTCTTTCCTAAAAAATCTCTTGTTCGCTCTTTATATGTTATAGGGTACTGGCCTATATCATATGATGCTGTTTATGAAAGTTTTGAATATTTGGCCAAAGGCAAAAGCTGGCAGTGATAAATACTAGGTCTCGTGACGATAACATAATGAATGAAGAAATATGCAGTGTATTCAAAAGTTGAAGTGAAGAAAAACCAAAGTGGCACAGAGTAAAAATCTACGTAATGAAAAAAAATCAAGCTAGGACATTGAGGATGAATGATATTTCAATTGATGATTGGCAGCTCAAAAAATATTTGAGATCTCTATAAATGAACGACGACTACTTCAGCTATAAAGGCTCTATTGCTAATCTTCCAGTTCCTCTAAACTATCAATATGAACAAGAATTATCAGTACCTTTTCCTAAACTTTCATTCTATAGCGTTGTATACAATTTTTGTACTTTATTACAAAAAATTATACATCTGTCTCATATTTGTAAGTGTGTATTCTCAGCATCTGAATTAATATTCACGATTAGAACATCATTTTTTGATATCATTTCCCATTAAACTTTATGAAACTCTGCCTTCCTGAATACCTCTAACATAGGTTTCAAATTCTAAATTTTTCAAGAGCAAGTTCCGTCCATAAAATTTCGTCTTGAAAGAAGGTGGTGTATTGTTGGTCAGGTGCCAGGATCGGGAAATAGGAAATAGCTGAAAAATAATGAGGCATATAGATTTGGATATTAAACATAATAGAAATCTTGATGGAACGCGATTTTCATCCTCTGCATGCAAAAATGCTAATTCCAGCTTTTGTGACCTGAAAATGGATTTTGTACACATAATTTCGTGAATCAATGTGAAGAAAATCCCCAAATTTAGCCAATACGACATAAAACCGCCACTTGGGGTAAAAACCCCAGGAAACCTCCAACTGAGTGTTAAAATTTCACTATTTTCCACTTCGGTGATCAAACCGTAGAAATAACTCAACGAAAGATTGTGATGGCGCCAAATTTAGCTACTTTTACCAACATGAATGAACCAAATCTGGCACCCCTTACCGCCTCCTTAATATAAAAACACACACACACACACACACACACACATATATATATATATATATATATATATATATATATATATATATATATATATATATATATATATATATATATATATATATATATATATATATATATATATATATATATATATATATATATATATATATATATATATATATATATATATATATATATATATATATATATATATATATATATATATATATATATATATATATATATATATATATATATATATATATATATATATATATATATATATATATATATATATATATATATATATATATATTATATATATATATATATATATATATATATATATATATATATATATATATATATATATATATATATATATATATATATATATATATATATATATATATATATATATATATATATATATATATATATATATATATATATATATATATATATATATATATATATATATATATATATATATATATATATATATATATATATATATATATATATATATATATATATATATATATATATATATATATATATATATATATATATATATATATATATATATATATATATATATATATATATATATATATATATATATATATATATATATATATATATATATATATAATATATATAAATAATGATAATAATAATAATAATAATAATAATAATAATAATAATAATAATAATAATAATAAATGGTAAAAGTAGCCTTAAAATATATTCGGAAGTATGTCAATGTTTGAGCAAGAATACATAAAATCCTTACCTCCAAGAAAAGAAAAGGAAAAATACAAGAAATCCGCATTAGGAGAGAAGGCCGAAAGGAAAATTGAAATAAAGTTTGTAATTCCTCCAAAAATGGCAACTTTTCTCCATCCAAATTCATCGCATAGTGGACCGATAAAGAGAATGCAAGTGCTCCCAATTAGAGAATGTAAATTGAAAATCCATGCAACTTTTGTTGATGTGACTCCTGAAGACATAAGAATCGGAGAGAAGAGAATACTGAAGGCAAATGCTGGAAATGTTCCTAAAAGCTGTTAAAAAAAATAAAACTTGTGATTAAACAAATACATATTATTTATTCATATGAAAATTTAACTATAATTATCATTATAACTGTAAATTAACACTTGAAGATGCACACCTCTATACACGCCTGGTAGCATGCACACACATAAACGCATATATATATATATATTTATATATATATATATATATATATATATATATATATATATATATATATATATATATATATATATATATATATATATATATATATATATATATATATATATATATATATATATATATATATATATATATATATATATATATATATATATATATATATATATATATATATATATATATATATATATATATATATATATATATATATATATATATATATATATATATATATATATATATATATATATATATATATATATATATATATATATATATATATATATATATATATATATATATATATATATATATATATATATATATATATATATATATATATATATATATATATATATATATATATATATATATATATATATATATATATATATATATATATATATATATATATATATATATATATATATATATATATATATATATATATATATATATATATATATATATATATATATATATATATATATATATATATATATATATATATATATATATATATATATATATATATATATATATTGCTTTCTCTAATGAGTGTGGGTAATTAAATTAATTAAATCCATCAGTTTGGGAAAATTATTAATTTATCCATATAAAATCGAACACATCCGAATAAACAGCTCTTGAAAGTATGCAAGCAAAATAACATGGGAAAATAGAGGAGAAAGAGTGTTCCAAACTTAATCATTGAGGTTTATATAAGAGCGAGGCATTGCTTTCTGATTTTAGAAAGTTGAACAAAATGAAATGATAAATTTTGGTAATGATATATGACTTATGATTCCAGAACTCTGTTCGTTTTACCAACTATAATATATATAGTTTTGTGGCAAGGAAAAGAAAGGGAAGACTTTTGCAGGAATTCGAAGAACGAGATTAGTGATTGTTCGTAAGCATAATGTGCTTTTCAGCATTAGACTCAATATTTTCAGAGAACAAGTGATACCCTTTTGGTTGTAGTTATCTGACGGTTGAGATTTGAGGGTGTAATAACAAAGGCTTGGGTTTTTCTTTTTATTGACAAAATAAAATGATTTGGTGTCTACACAGTAGAACAAAACCAGAAAAGGAACAAGAAGGGCAAGATCCTAGCTAGTGGGAGCTGCAAAATTAGTTGGTGCTAGCAAAAGTAGGTTCCGTAAAGCTGAGAAAGTCAATGCAATGCACGATCACTGTAGCTTTGGTGGAAGAGATTTGCGACGAAAGAGCACTGTAAATAACGCCACTGGAGATTGTAGTTGATAACAATGCTGTAGAATTATCAAACAGTGGTAGCAAGCCGTTGATGAAAAAAGATAACAAAAAAGTTTGCAAATGCACTATCAAGAAAAACGTTGCCGGTTGAAAAGTGTATTGCTCTCTACGTTAGCGAAGAGAGATACTGGGCTAGAAAGCCACAGTATAAAATTCACAGTAGGTGAGAAGCGTGGAGAGCTCCCAAAGATGGCTACGGCTAGAGACGAAAACGAAGAGGAAGTCGGACAGTTCTGCCACTCTTTGTAGTGCGAAGAATAGGTGGACCAAGAGCGGTTCCACTAGTTGAAGAAGAGGAAGAACCAGAAGAATGCTGAGAGGTAGGCGGTGCAGGCGGCGTTGGAGGTGAAGGAGGTGGTGGAGGCTAATCGGTCAAAGAAGCAGGAGGAGTAGGGAGAGTAGGAGAGGAAGGGCGATCTGGCACAAGTGGTGTTGGAAGCGCGACAGGAACACGAAGAGAAGACTCTTCAAAATCATCCAGAGGATCCGGGGAAGATTCGAAAAAGGCAGGTTTAAGCCTATCGACAGAGAAAACTTCCGTCCGACAAGGGAGCTGAAGAAGGAAGGTTTTCTCCCGACGACTTAAAACCTTGTAAGGCCCCAAATATCGAGCTTGCAGCGGAGCTCGATGAGAGTCGAGGCGTACGAAAACATGTGTACATGTTGCGAGGTCTTTCGGAATGAAAGAGTGTATGCGAGCGTGAGGGCGTGGAACAGAAGGTTTCCACGAAGCAGAACACTGACGGAGGCGAGAGAGATAAGTGTAAGGGTCGGAAGACGCAGGAGAAACCGAAGGGTCAAAGAATTCCCCTGGAAGACGAAGAGGTGAGCCGTAAACTAATTCGGCAGAAGTACACTGGAGGTCCTCTTTCATCGCAGAGCGAATCCCGAGGAGTACGAAAGGCAGTGCCTCAGTCCAATGTTCCGAGCGAGGATGAGCGGCCAGAGAAGCCTTGAGTTGCCGATGAAAGCGCTCCACCATACCATTAGCAGCAGGATGGTAAGCAGAAGTTCGAATGCGAGAAGTGCCGAGAAGAGACATAAAATCACGCCAAAGAAATGACTCGAACTGACGACCCTGGTCAGTTGTGATTGTCTCCGGCACACCATAACGAGAGACCCAGTGAGCTAAGAAGGCCTTAGCAACTGTTTCTGCAGTTATGTTGGGGATAGGAATAGCCTCCGGCCAGCGAGTGAAACGGTCAACGCAGGTGAGAAGGTAAGAGCAACCATCTGAGGGAGGAATAGGACCGACGAGATCAACGTGAACATGTTGAAAGCGCTCACCTGGAGGCAGAAACTCACCAAGGGGAGCCTTGGTGTGGCGATGGACCTTGGTCCTCTGGCAGGAGAGGCAAGCGCGTGCCCAAGTCTTGAGATCACTCTGCATGTTCGGCCATGCAAAACGTGAAGCAACCAGCTTCTGTGTGGCCGAAATCCCTGGATGGGCGAGGTCATGCAATGAGTGGAAGACCTGTTTCCTGAAGGAGGAAGGGACCAATGGTCGAGGAGAACCTGTAGAAGTATCACAGACGAGTGGTCGAGCAATACCAGGCAGGTGAAGAGATTGAAGAGAAAGAGAAGGAAAATCAGGAAGAGAGATGTCCTCTGACTCCTGTGCAGCTGCCATGCCCTCGAAATCTACCGGGGATAGAGAAGAACTTGCGTTAATCTCTATCCGAGAAGAGAGCATCAGCAGTGTGGTTGTCGATGCCGTGAATATGCCGGATGTCAGTGGTGAACTGAGAGACATATTCCAGGTGGCGCGCTTCTCGAGGAGAATGACGTTCATTACGAGACTGCATAGCGAAAATGAGAGGCTTATGATCAGTCAAAATGTGAAAAGAACGTCCCTCAAGAAAATAGCGGAAGTGTTTGGTAGCCAAATACATGGCCAAAAGTTCCCTACTGAAGGCACTGTACCGTGTCTCAGCAGGTTGAAGTTTTTTAGAAAAGAAGGCAAGAGGCACCCACATCTCATTCTGGTATTGCTGCAGGACACCCCCGACGGCAAAATCGGAAGCATCTACCTGAAGGCGAGTGGGAGCAGACTCCTGTGGAAAGACGAGAAGAGTAGCTTCAGCCAGAGCAGACGTTGCGTCAGAGAAAGCCTGCCGAGCAGCATCCGACCAAGTGACCTTGGTAGATTGACCCCTCTTTTTCCCCTTCAGCAGAGAAGTAAGAGGTGTCAGGAGAGCTGCAGCCGAAGGAATGAAACGATGATAAAAGGTTATCATGCCAAGAAATTGTCGAAGTTGACGCTGTGTTTCAGGAAGAGGGAACTGTCGAATGGCAGAAACCTTATCCTGAAGGGGAAGAACTCCTGAAAGTGAAATAGTGTGCCCCAAGAAGGTGAGTGACGGAACACCCAAGACACACTTGTCAGGGTTCACCTCTGATGCCAAATTCCTGCAGCCTGGTAAAAACAGCCTGCAGGTGAGACTTGTGGAGCTCAGGAGAGGAGCTGGCAATGAGGAGGTCGTCGAGGTATGCCCAGCAGAAAGGAAGGCCGCGGAGCACAGAGTCCATAAAGCGCTGGAAGGTCTGTGCCGCGTTCCTGAGGCCGTAGGGCATGCGGGTATACTCAAACAACCCAAAAGGGGTAGTGATGGCAGTTTTGGGAATATCCTCTGGAGCAACAGGAATCTGGTGGTATGCACGCACCAAATCCACTTTAGAGAATATCGTACTGCCATGCAGATGGGAGGTAAAGTCCTGAATGTGCGGCAGAGAGTATCTGTCAGGGACAGTAGCAGCATTCAGGGCACGATAGTCTCCACAAGGCCTCCAGTCACCCGGAGTAGCCTTGGGAACCAAATGAAGAGGAGAGGACCATGCTGATTTCGAAGGGCGAATAATGCCGAGTTCAAGCATGTGGTCAAACTCAGCACAAGCAACCTTAAGCCTCTCAGGAGCGAGCCTTCACCGGAGGCCACCAACTCCCAAATGGTGATGGGGGAAGGAGTGGATGAGGGGCATTCTTTGGATTCCGCCCCTCGTACCATGTATATAATATATATATATATATATATATATATATATATATATATATATATATATATATATATATATATATATATATATATATATATATATATATATATATATATATATATATATATATATATATATATATATATATATATATATATATATATATATATATATATATATATATATATATATATATATATATATATATATATATATATATATATATATATATTATTGTAATTTAAAAATAAAACAAAATTTATTATTGTTGCTGTCTCGTCTTCTAAATCAGTTCCATTTAGTGTTCGATGTTTAAGTTTAAAATAATTATCCAATCAAACAACATTAATTGGTGCCACAAAGCCTCCAAAATTGACATATATAGGCTATATATCATGTTTCTGATAGTTTCTGCTCCTTTTGTTTCATGAAACAAATTGAAACATGTTTATTTGTAAAATATTTCCATATTTATTAAATTTATTTTGTTGAAAAATAATATTTAAACACCAATTGGATATATGCACATTAATACCGTCTTTCAAAATGATGGAGCTAATACTCGTTTTTCAAATTTGCTATTTAGTCTGTATACACCTCTGTTAGGTGTGTGTCAAACGTGCAGACGTTTTCTGTCTTTATTAATATCAAAATGTCTTCATCTTTAAAAGTCATCTTAGTCTTCGTGCAGCCGATAATTTACTATACTTGATTGGAAATCTGAATAACAAAATTGTAGGTAGTAAACTAACAGCTAACAGACAAGATTTAAGTATATCGTTTTATAACATGAACAACGTTAAAATGAACTTTCGTGACTGTGCTGGATTAGTTAATAAAAAGGGAGCAATCATATTCCCGTTCAAGGGCATCACTGTATTGAAAAACCAATAAAATTATATAATATATGAAGGGATATGCAAAAGTTATCAGAGCGATGTAACAAATAGACAGAAGCAGAAAGCTGTCGATTGCACATGCAAATGTTTTTAATATCACAAAAACTGAGGAAGATAAATTATTCCTGCTTGCTCAAAATAAGAAAGGAATAAAAACATGAATGATTGCACGAAATCGGACTCTTGCCGAATGTGTTCAGATAATATAGTTTCAATTTTTGCTCTCATTAATGGAGCCAAAGTTCTACTCAAAAAAATAATGGAGCGTGAATTATTTAATTTGTCCCCACCATATACTGGAAATTGTCTTTAAAAGTGTGTACGAATGTAAGCTGATGCTATCAACTTCAAGACTTGTCGTTCCACTCTTTTGAAGATTCAAAGAACAATGGGCGAGTATGGATAAAATAAAATATGAGACAGGTGTTTTCGAACATTTTTTTTAAAGATTAAAGCATTCGAGATGATTCTGTAAACTTCATGTTTTTGTTTTTTGTTTTTTTGAGCATCAACAATGAAGAGGCGATTGCAGGGAATTTCTTGAATAGGTGATATTATTTTTTGGAGGAAACCCACCTCTAGGATTGTCATTTAATATCCAGATTAGTGATGGATCGGATGTCATATTTTCCAATTTGCGGATGCGGATGCGGATGCGGATGTTGAATTTTGGAGAGGTGCGGATGTGGATGCGGATGCGGATGTTGAATTTTCGAAAGTGCGGATGCGGATGCGGATGCGGATGCGGATGTTGAATTTTCGAAAGTGTGGATGCGGATGCGGATGCGGATGCGGATTTCAATTTTCGAAAAGTTCGGATGCGGATGCGGATGCGGATGTTAATTTTGATGAGGATGCGGATGCGGATGCGGATGTTAATTAATATATATATATATATATATATATATATATATATATATATATATATATATATATATATATATATATATATATATATATATATATATATATATATATATATATATATATATATTATATATATATATATATATTTCACTATCACCTTTCCCACTTTCGTGAGGTGGTGCCCGCCACAATTCCCTTACAAACATAACTATTCTTACCTTTCAACGCTTTCACCACCTCCCTCCATCTCTGTCTCCACAAATCTTCTACCCTCGTCTAAACTCAAATTCCTTCCATCAAAATCACTCTCACTCCATCCATCCATCTCCACTTCGGCCTTCCCCTCCCCCTACCCTTTCCCTTATCTACATCGGATCTACGTACCTTGCCAACCATTCTGTTCTCTTTCATTCTTCACAATGTCCAAACCATTTTAGCACATCCTCCTCCTCTCTATCAATTACACCCTTCTTCCATTTACACATCTCCCTTATTCTTTCATTTCTAATCCTATCAATCCTTCTCAATTTATATATCGCTCTCAAATCTTTCATCTCAAAGACATTGAAACTTTTTCTCGACCGAGCACATATCGTCTATGTTTCACACACATACAATACAGAAGGTGAACACATACATTCAAACATTCTTATCTTTATTTCTTTTGAAATTTTTCCTTTCTTCCATACTTTTCTTATGTCCCCCAATACTTTCATTCCTTCTACCACTCTGTTCTTTATTCCTTTTTCCGTCCCACCCTTACCTTCCACCCAACATTACTAGATATTTGAATTCATTCACCTCCTCAAGTTTCCATTCTCACACTTCTTCAAACCAATTCCTCCCTCCACATTTCCTCATCCCCACCTCCAATCCTCATAACTTTATTCTTCGCTGGATTGAATTTCAATCTCGTGTTTGCACATTTCCCTTCAAACTCTCTCACAAGTATTCTCATCTTTTCTCCAGATTCTGCCACCAACACATGCCGCATCATTTGCAAAAAGTAAAACATTCACTTCACATTCACCCTCCATATTTCTCAACGTAATACTCTTCCTTCTCTCTCTCTCCATTTTTCTAAGTAAACCATTCATCAATAGATTAAATAACATGGAGATATTACAAACCCCTGTCTCAATCCCACTCCTATGCTAAACCAATCCGATAGTTCTCTCTTCACCCTCACTCTTGATCTACAATTCGCATATATATATATATATATATATATATATATATATATATATATATATATATATATATATATATATATATATATATATATATAATATAGTGATGGATCGGATGTCATATTTTTTAATTTGCGGATGCGGATGCGGATGCGGATGCGGATGTCGAATTTTGGAGAAGTGCGGATGCGGATGCGGATGCGGATGTT
>SEYY01008417.1:7500-27500 GCA_009176605.1 Armadillidium nasatum | reverse complement strand
AGAACTTTTTGTGCAATTGTATTTGATATTGAGTATTTTTTTTATTTTTGTTTTTTATTTTTTTTTTGCAATATTTTTCCAATTTACCTTATTTATTTATTTTTTTACCAATTTATTTTTGTTTATTTATTTGCAAATTTGAAACGATGGGAGGGTTGTAATTGGGTGTACAAAATAATTTCTTTTATATATTTCAAATATGGATAATATGGATAAATCTAGGGAAGAAGGAGCTCAAGGAGGCTCGAGAGCCATGAGTTTGCTAACAGAGTTACAGGGTTGTCTGACTAACGAAGCAAATGAGCTAAGTGTGGAGACAATGTATCCTATATTAGAAGGATTAACACAGGCAGTGAAAATGAAAATGGAAAGTCCAGATATTGGACTAGAATTTGAGAAGAAAAAGAATAGTGCAGGTATAGGACAGGGATTTGGAAAGAGGAGGGAAAGATTTAATGTGGGACAGGATGTTAGAATGAAGGAAACACAAAAGAGTAAACAGAATGTGCAGTATGCACTAAAGTATCGGAATGATACCTCTGAGGAAGTGGTAAATAGCGCCTTTGGAGGAGACAGTGAAAGTGATAGTGTTAGTAGTATGGTAACACAAAGGAGGAGAAAAAGAAACAAAAGGAAAAGGAAAGCTGCCAGAAAGTACACTATCGATGAGAGCTCTGTCTCAGAAGCTGAGTCGGAAACGGAGAGTGAATTAGATAGAGGAGGAAAATTGTGGTTGAAAAGATTGGTGGAGCTGGAGAAGACAGGAATGGAGCCTGGTATGGCCGTTAATAGGGTTCTGATTATTTTGGCTGGAGAGCTATTAGAAGTATTAAGAACCTTCAGCAAAGCAAACGTAAGAGCAGTTAAACCATTGAAGTATGGAGTTGAGAAAGTACAGACTTTTGATGCGTTCATTGAGGACTACGAACGATACGCTAGAGAACAGTTAGGTAGAGACAAAAACAGGTGGGCTGTAGATTTGAGGAACTTCTTAGAGGGACCATCATTGAGGACATATTATAGCATCTTTCGGGCGAAAATGAGCTATACCACAATAGTGGCACGATTGAAGAGCTGGTGTAAAGAGGAAAAAGAGAATGAAATTTTAGATCTACAGCGTGAGTTTTGGAGGATAGAGATGAAGAAGAATGAAAGATTTGCTGACTTTGCTCTTAGATTGCAGACCACTTATGAAGCTGCCACAACAAATGATCAAAGGGATGTAGAAGTACTGAAGAAGCAGTTCTTAAACTGCCTCCCAAAAAAGGTTGCGAGACGATTTAAGGTCCGTATGGGAGGAGATAAAGAAGGTGCAAAGGTTCGATGGAAGGAGGTGGTAAATTGGGCACAAGAAGAGGACGAGTTGGATGACCAAGAAGAACCGGAAACAACTGCAATACCAATATGGGCCACATTGCGAGATGATGGAGGTGAAAGAATGCCGGTACAGTACGGAAGACCACATGCTGCAAGTAATGGACCCAGGGATCATGATAATCGAAATAGACCATACCATGATGGTATTGCAAGATGTCATCACTGTGGAAAAAGAGGCCACATCAAGCGTGATTGTTGGAAGCTTAGGGGATGGTGTTTAATCTGTGGTAGTAGTGAGCATAAACATTTCAACTGCGAAATGAGAAGCAGGGAATAGATATAGACGTAGACAAACCGGGCAAGAGGATGAAGAAAATCAAGGTCGAAATGTCACAAGAGTTTATGATGCCGAAGAAACGGCGATGTTTTCTTTGTGATGAAGTAGGACATTTTAGAGAGTCATGTCCTATGAAAGCCCAAGTTGAAGAATTTATAAGGAAAAATAGACAAGACAGCGTCGGGAAACGAGGCTGCTCCGCCATTGCCGGGAGTGAGTCGGAGCCAACAGCAACAACAGTAGTATTCAAACAAGGAAGTGTCCCGGTCGATAGGGGTTGCCCGATCCTGAATCCTGAAGCGAATGAATTTGTGATGAGTAAAGGCAAAGGGAAATCCGATCCTTTACCTCAAAGGCCTGCCAGGGTACGGAGTAGAATGGCCGAGTTTACAAATGAGACAACAACAGGCGTATATGGTGCCATTGGTAGAGTTAACTGTACAGAATTTGACGATATTAGAATAACACCGCTGTTGCGGTTCCTAGTGAAACTTAACGGCATGGAAGTGATGGCAATAATGGATTCAGGCTCACAGTACTGCTTGATTTGTGAAAGTGAGTTGAGTAAAATTCCTAACCCGGAGATAGAAAATAGAGTAGTGAGGTTAAGAGGAGTTGGAAGTCCATCTATGTGTACTGAGTCTCATAGAACCGCTACTTTGAAAGTCACAATTGATGGAATAGATTATGGGCAATCTGAGTTTATAGTGGTACGACACTTGAAAGAGGGTACAATATTGGGAATGCCATTTTTGACAAGAAATGAAATAAAATTGAACGTAAAAGAAAGGTCTTTTACACGTTGTGGTGAATTCGGTATTAAGGAGCAGGTGTATTTAACGAATGAACCTGAAAGCTGTGTGCGTGTCGTGACCTCGGTTCCTGTTTATGTAGCTAGTGAAATTATAATTTCAGAAGATCGATGGGTCTCGGTCAAAGCACGATGGCCATCTAAGAGAATTAAGCCAAGAAGTGGTGCAGAATGGGAAGACAAGAAACCAGAAGAATTGTTAATAGATAATCAAGGAGGAGACAATAAAAGGGGATACAACAACCGGTTCAGGGTGTTACCCGGGCTTGTACAATGGAAGGACGGTCAAGGGGAGGTACTTATAAAAAAGTTAACTGCTGGACAAATGAAACTGGGAAAAGGTGAAAGGATTGCTATGGCCCAATTGGTAGTGGATGAAGAAAAATTGAAGAAATTTGAAACGAAGCAATGCGCAGTAAATACAACAGTGCAAGAGTTGCTAGAGAAACAAAATTTAGGAGAAGAATGGACAAAGGAGAGGCTCAATAATGAAATAGAATTTATGGATGAGCTAAGCAGTGAACAGCGCAGAAGTGTTATAGAGACGCTTTGGAAACATCGAGCAGCGTTCAGTAGAAGTGACGCCGATGTTAGTAGAACATCAATGACACCATATAGGATTAAACTTCATGATTGTACACCGATTTACCAGAGAGCGAGGAGATTTGACCAGCGAACTAACGATGAAATAGAGCAGCAAGTAAGGGAGCTGTGTCTGAGGGATATAGTGGAGCCTTGTGCTTCAGAATGGAGCTCTCCTATTGTACCAATTAGAAAGAAAGACGGTACTTTGCGCCTGTGTGTAGACTATCGGAGGTTGAATAAGGGTGACAGAGGCTGATAGGTTTCCCATGACTAATATAACCGAAACTATCTTTAGTTGTCATGGTGCTTATTATTTCACAAGCTTAGACCTATTGAAGGGGTACTATCAAATGCAGTTAGAGGATAGTAGTAAAGATTACACTGCATTTTCCACCGTTAGTGGTCAGTATCGTTTTAAGAGACTAAGTTTTGGACTTAAGAACGGACCCGCCGCATTCCAAAGGGAGATGCAGCGTATATTGACTGGGTTTAGCCGAGATAAAGTTATAATATATGTTGATGACGTCCTTATAATATCAAGGGGATTTAATGAGCATTTAACTCTCTTGGAGCGTGTCCTCCAGAGGTTTTGCGAAGCCAATGTAAAGGTAAAGGTGAGCAAATGTAAGTGGGTGCAAAAAGAAGTCAAATTCTTGGGTCACATCATCAGTAGAACCGGAATAAGAAAGCTTCCCGAGTATGTAGATCAGATTGACAAACTGGAGAGACCTAAAAATGTCGGTGAATTAAGAAGGTACCTCGGGATGATTAACTTTCAGCGGAAATTTATCAGGAATTGTTCTGAGGTCGCTGCACCTCTTAGTACTTTGACAGGTGGGAATAGGAGAGATCCAATCGAATGGACAAACGAACGGAATTATGCATTCGAAGAATTAAAAAAACGTATGAAGGACTCAGTTGAGTTAGCTTTTCCTGATTTTTCACCACAGGCGAAAAGTCTTGAGTTATTTGTGGATGCTAGTGGGTTCGGAATGGGTGCTGGTTTATGTCAAGAACAAAATGGCGAGAGACGAGTCATCGCATACAACTCCCATTCATTTAGTGTTTGTGAAGAGAAGAGCGTCTACGATAGAGAGAGAATTACTTGCCATAAGGTGGGGAATTAAGAGCTTCAGACCCTTTTTGTTGGGTCAGCATTTTATTCTTTATACGGACCATCGACCGCTGGTGTATCTGCATACAATGAAGCTAGTGGACAGTAAATTGGCTCGTGTCCTTGATGATTTGAGCGAGTACAGCTTTGAGATACAGTATTTTCCAGGGAAAGAAAATGTGTTTGCAGACACTTGGTCCAGGTGCCATCAGAGTGTTAGAGAAGATGTTGAGGTCGCTGACCCGCGGGCGCTTCCGAAGGGACTAGTTTTGAGTAAGTTGGTCCCGGGAGGAGCAGATTCTCTGTTTGAAAGTTTGCAAGATGTTTTGAATAAAATTAACTTAGAAGGAGTACCAAGAAACCCGAAAGAGCTGCGAGAAGTGTTATTAGACGAACTCATAATAGAGCGGAAGCGATATGGAATCGAGAAGAAAGAAAAATCATTGAAGTACCTTAGAGCTTTGAAAGTACCTGGAAGGGAACCCATACCGGAAATATTGTTGACAGCCAGCGACATGTTTGGAGTGAAAGTTTGGCTTCATCATGGAACATGTTGCTCAGTAGCATACATCGGCCCGAGAGCAAGAGAGAAGGAAACCTTGAAAAATATTCACTTACAAGTATTGGGAGGAAGACATTTTAATCCTTTAATTGATGATGGTACTTTTAACACCGATAGTAAGAACATTATGGTTGAAGAGATTCCTTACCATGCAGATGACACGGAAACCCGATACGCTGAAGATAAGAGAGATGAAGACATGGAACAACCTCAAGAGGAGTTGTCTGAGGACGATGAGACAGACTTACTAAGTCGTAGCGCAGATCAAGGTCTAGAAATTAACTTGATGATGACAGAAAGGAGTCACAGTTCAAGACTTAGTTGTAATCATATTTTAAGGGGTGTAGCTTGGAAAGAGGTGTGCATTGGAGAAGTACGAAAATGCGCATTTCTCGATACTGGTTCTGTCATTAGCCTTATACAAGAGTCAGTTGTAGACGATCTGAAGCAGTTTGGGAAAATAGAGAAGGAGTGGACCTTAGAGGTTACACTTAACGGGGTTGGAACCGGATTAGTAGAATGTTCAAAAGCTGTGAAAATTAAGATAGATACAAAATACCGGCAGATAACGCTACCTTTGGTGGTTGTCCAGGATGGGTTCATCCCAGCCTGTTTACTTTTGGGTATGAATTATCTGGTTGAGACGGAGGCAGTATTGGACTTTGGAGAGGGGATAATTTTCCACGGTGACGATGCGGACAATCTAAGCGACACATTCATAACAACTGTTGGGACGTTCAATATTTTGGTGCATGGGGTTGGTGATGAAGGGCGTCTACTGGCACTAGAGGATATAATCAAATTGCAGGACAGGTCAGATTCAATAAAGCTGTTAAGAGAGAAGGTGAGGAAACACATGAAGATTGAGAGGAATGAACCATTATTGAAAGATTTTTATAGATATCGCGAGGAGTTTCTAATGAAAGGACCTGTGTTAGTAAGAAAGATCGGAACGAGTTACTGTAGTGCAGTAGTAGGATTTAAGCAGTTGGTCAACATAAGCGTAACAACCCACAGAAACCTGGCTCACATAGGGCGGGATAAGTTGCTTGATGCAGTTTTAAGACATATATGGCATCCAAAGATTTATACGGTGATACAAGAGGTGTGTAGGACTTGTCCAAGATGTCAATTAATGAAAATCGACCATAAAGTAATATTTCCACCTGTGTGGAAAGTAGAAGTGAAAAATCCCTTTGAATTAGTTTCCATAGACGTCATGTCGATGCCGAAAACAAGAGGAGGCCACATTGCGTGTTTAGTCGCCGTTGACCACTGTAGCAAATGGGCTGCAGTCAGGCCACTGAAAGACAAGTCTGCAAGGAGCGTAGCCGATGCATTTGAGTATCATATATTACCAGCCTTTGTGCGTGTTCCTTGTAAGATATTGACTGATAATGGGGTGGAATTTAGAAGCCATAAGTTTGAAGAGATGTTACGAAATTACGGAATTGATCATGTCTATAGCAGCCCGTACAAACCTGCTAGTAACGGGGCTGTGGAGCGTGCAAACAGAACATTCGCGGAATTACTGAAAAACATCATCGAAAAAGAACTAGACTGGGACACATGCCTGACAAGAGCAGTGTTGACATACAATAACACGAGTCACACCGAACTCGGTATGTCACCGGCTGAAAAATTAATGACTGAACAACACGAGAAGGGAATGATATTGCCTATCCCGAGAGAGGAACAGGAAAAGTGGCGAGAAGGCCACCCAAATTGGCTGCCCTATGCGGTGGGGGTAAAAGTAAAAAGGAAAATTGTGACAGTAGACAGAACCCTGGAAAGGAAATTGGGAGAAAGATACGAGGGTCCCTTTGTTGTCACAAAAGTACTTTCGGAAGGGATGACATATGAAATTCAAGGAAAAGGAAAAACTATGAGGGCCCATTATTCCCATTTAAAAGTTTGGGCAGACGCGCCTTCGTATCTAAGGAAGTATTTCCAGCAGGAGAAAAAACCATATCTGATTCGGAAAACATGCATGTGGATGTAGTTGAAGAAGCTATTCCAGAACCGGTAACACCAAGATATGTTCCCATGCAAAGTAGTAATCTCGAAAGCACTGAAACACAAAGGAAGAGAGGATCAAAGTTGAAAAAGGCATGGCAGATGCTGAAAGAAGTTGCTTTAGAAAAGGTAGGTAAAAAAATTGAAGTGTCTGTTCAAACTAGTAGTATGGAAACTAACAACGTAAGCACCCAAACTGAAGAAGTAGATTTAGGTCTTTCCCCTATAGAAGCCGATAACTATGCAGATTGGTTCGATGTCGAGAGTGTAAACAGCTATGAGAGTGATTCATTTGATATTCTAAAGTTTGAGAAATCACTTCGTTTTCCTGAAAACAGTTATACGTTGGGAGCTGGAGTAGGTGATCTAAGTAGTGCTAGCGAGGATGCAAGTATTGAACAACGGGTTAAGGAACTGGGAGCAGCATGCACTGCACAATCAGACCAGTCAATTGGAGTGTATAGTTTCCTTGACACTTTGAAAACTCCGGAAGATAAAGTAACGACTAGTGAAGGCGAGTTGAGAGAAGTTAGAAACAGAATGGAACAACACCAAAGAGCAGAACACATGAAGGAGGATCACTATACCCCTCCAAAAACACGATCCCGAGGATCAGTTCCAGAATTTTCAAACGTGCAAGAGAAAGTCCTTGAATACGAAAAGAGAACTGAAGCGAAGAGACGAGCTTCACTTGGCCATTGAAGTTTGATTTTCTTTTGAGAGATTGGTAGCACCAATCTCTGAGGGGGAGTCATGTGAGAGGCTAGTACGAAGTAAAACAAAAACCAACTAAATGATCTGTGAAATTAGGAGTGTTGAATAGTTTTAATGGCTTTTTTGGACCTTGTACAAATGAAGTGTGAACTCGTATTCTATATTCAGCACAATTAAGAAATTTAAACGTTGATATACTGGATTTGGTAAAGTGCTTAGAAGTTAAAACAACGATAGAAGTCGACGACAATATCTAAATTTAGGAAATTTATTCATTGTGGTAAACGTTGATAAAGTTCTACACTTTATAACCCCGTGAAAATAGGCATCGGCGTGGGAGCAGTCTGGTTACTAATAGTGTGGAAGCCATACCTTCGTGTGCTGGTCAATCATCGGCCATTTCTCATTACGTGGAGCAGTTCACAATCGGGGCTTGTGACGTGTTGTTGTTTATTGCTGCAGCCGCAAACATAGTTTCCCCTTTTTGGTATCACTGGGAGGCCGCACCACGGAGTGTGATCAGCCTGATCATCTTGCAATTCGCTTTGATAGACTGCTCAAGTGGATATTATCTTCAGTATTCTTGGTTCATTAAAACCCTTAAGTGAATGTGATCAAGTAAACTATCAGATTGGAGTCTAACCCAAAGGCAGGAAGCCTTTGAGACGATTTACAAAGTATCGGCAAACCGGGAAAAATAGTACTTTTGAATGACTATAATTTATATAATTTTGAATGGTCTATGGTGGCCTTGGGCCTTATTGTAAATATTATCTTAATATATTCTATAGTTATTACTAGTTAGGATTAGAATAGGTTAGTTGGAGGTATTATTCTGACAAACTTTAATAATAATTTGTATATTTTAATATTTTGTGCATTTATATATCATAAATTGCCTCTGCTTTTGTTTAACCTATTAGCATTTAGATCTCACCACTGGAAGGACCCTTGGTTGCCAACTGAGTGAAGAGGCACGGCAACAATATTTTAATATATATATATATATATATATATATATATATATATATATATATATATATATATATATATATATATATATATATATATATATATATATATATATATATATATATATATATATATATATATATATATATATATATATATATATATATATATATATATATATATATATATATATATATATATATATATATATATATATATATATATATATATATATATATATATATATATATATATATATATATATATATATATATATATATATATATATATATATATATATATATATATATATATATATATATATATATATATATATATATATATATATATATATATATATATATATATATATATATATATATATGTAAAGTTAGTGTACTTCAAAATAGCAAACAAGGCAGAATGAAGGCTTTCCTGGGCAGGTCCTACAAAAAGTTGTAACTTGTTTTGTTTTTTTCACTGCCTCCTTTCTGCCAAGAGTTTTTTTTAGACGTTCATAACAGTGAGTGCACCGCTTTCCTTTTTTTCTGTTGCGCTTATCTTTTTCTGTAGTTTCTTCTAACGCATGTTTTGGATTTGATGGTCCTTGGTCTGAGATATTTTCAATGCCACATATGGAGTGTATGATTGCTTCTCTAATTTCCGAAATTTTTGTGTTTTCATTTGTGAATTCTTTATATATTATGAGTGCATTGACTATTAATGTATTTAGTAAATACTCAAACGCAACTTTATGATACCATCGTATCGTTTTTCTTAGCGGAGAAAAGTAGCTGGCCATTTGGTCAGATATGTCAATTCCCTGCTTTGCATGATTGTAATCTATAATTATTTTCGGCTTTCTTATTTCTTTATTTCACCAATTCCTTCTCCATGTATTTTCAAAGGATAAGTCATGATTCGTAGATAACATGACCACTTCTCTTTTGTCTTTCCACTTGGCAACTACAATTCCGTTATTGCTTTCTTTCCCGACAATTTCTCCTTTTTTTATCTTTTTATCTATAATATCTTTCGGGTTTCCTTTTCTGTTTCTTCTCAATGTTCCTATGAGATGTGTCCTTTTATCAAGTAGTTCTTCTGCTAAAGACACGGATGTATAAAAATTATCCGTGGCAATCGTTCTGCCTTTGTTCAGATATTTATCGGAAAGATGCAGTACAACTTTCGCACCGTGAGCAAATTCTTTGTTTGGAGTTTCTGGTTGCCCATCTCCTGCTTTTCCTGAATACACTGAACTTGTGTACGTATACCCTTGTGTGTCACATAATTTATAAACTTTTATGCCGTATTTATGTGCCTTTCCCGGATTGTACTGTCTAAACAATAGACGGCCACGCCATGGCAGCATTGATTCATCAACTGCTAGCACTTCTCCAGGTACTCGGGACTGCACATAATTTTTCTCTAATTTTTCTAACAAATTTCGTATTTTAGCGAGCCTATCTGTTTGACACAGTTCATTATCAGCAAAATGAATAAATCGGAGTATTAATTGGAATCTGTTTCTGGACATTACATGTGGAACAAATAAATTTTTGCAGAATATTCTATGGCTCCAGTACATGGAAATTGAAGGATACTTTATTACTCCCATATACATTATAATTCCCCAAAATTTCTTAATTTCTGCAACAGATGTCTCTTTCCATTTTGCAAGGCGTGAACTTCGGGTGACTATAGTGGTATTTAGAATTTTTCTGGCATTAGCATTAGTTTCAGTTACAATTATATTATAGATTTCGTCAGTCACCATCAGATTATATGCATCTATTGGCTTGAAGGTTTCTTTCTGAAATGTCTCTACTCCTGGTGTGCTGCTGGCTTCACTGACTTGAAAGATCTTACGATGAGTTCCATCTACTTCGTACCAGGTTGTTGAAGATGTAGATGAAAGTTGAGGGGCAGGTATTTCGTCTTCTGAAACATCAGCATCAGATAATACTTGGTCTGCCACATCTTCTTCCTCAAATGATGCATCTGGTGTACCTCTTTGAAGATTACGTCAATTATTTCCTGAAAATTAAGACGGAGGCTTCAGGACTTCCTAACGGTATTCATGAAGAAGATCCTGACTTTGAGAAAAAATTAAAAGAATTCGTACGTCTTTTCAAAGAAAAAGAAGGTGTTGAACTTGACGTAAACAATATCAAGAAGAACCCAGGCATGCGTTTCATAGCGAAACTGTGCCTCAATTCATTATGGGGTAAATTCGCTCAAAATACACCTGTTCGTGAGGATAAAATATGCACTAGCGATAAGGAAGTATGGGAATTAATCAATCAATGCGATATTGACGTTCTCCAAGTGATACCTATTGGATCAAAATATGTTGTAACTACATCCGAAAAACAATTTGTCTGAACGTTCGTCAACGGCTACAAACATTCCTATAGCATCGTTCACCACTGCTTACGCCCGCATTAAATTATACGAACTCTTAAATAAAGTCAAACATAGGGCATTGTATTGCGATACAGATTCATGTATTTTTGTCGCAGGCGAAAATGATGAAGTTCCCGAAACAGGGAACTTCTTAGGTGAACTGACAGACGAGATATCAGATTACGGGAAGGGGTCTTATGGAGAATCTTTTGTATGCACAGGCCCAAAATCATATGCTGTTAAAATACGAACGAAAGATGGTAACCTTAAACATATTGTTAAGGCAAAAGGTCTTACCATCAATGAAGAGACAAGAGATATTATTAATTTCGAAAAATTACTGGAACTAGCTCTTGGAAAGTGCTCGGAGAAAGATACCAGTCATTACGAATCATTATGCGATGACATCAAAGACTCTGATGTCACTGTGAAAGCTATGAATAAAATGCAAATAGAATATGTTGATGACGATGATATTGATTTACCGCACAAAGAACCCTCAAGAATAAACGAATCTTCAATTCCTGGTACTAATTTAAACAGAAGTGGCCGAGAAAGAACAGCCTACAATGTACCACAAAAAGTGTTCCAGCCAGGAAAATTAGGTGGAGTCAGTCTTGACAGGGACAAAAAGTGATGAAATTTACCGCCAACAAAAGAATTTCTGTAAAAAAAACTCCTGTTGAACAGTCCCTTTCGGATTTAAGGGACATATATTACCTTTATTAATATATATATATATATATATATATATATATATATATATATATATATATATATATATATATATATATATATATATATATATATATATATATATATATGTTTGTTTTATTTTAAGTAAAATAAAATTGAAAATAAAAAATATTGTTTTATTACCCTTATATTATTGTCTTCATTTATGTATATGTATGTGTGTGTTTCGTTTGTTTGCTTGTATGCCTGTATATATATATATATATATATATATATATATATATATATATATATATATATATATATATATATATATATATATATATATATATATATATATATATATATATATATATATATGTTGGATGAGTTCTTATGTTTTACATGTTTCAGTATTTCACAACGTAAAGACACAAACATTAAGTTCTTAAAATATTAATTGAAAATACAAAAATTATGAGTTGAAAACAAAAAATTAAGAAATTGAAGTAAATATAAATGGTTAAAGAGAGAAAAAAAAAAAATTTAAATGAAAAATAAAAATAAAAATTAAAAAATAAAAAAAAGTTAAATGAAAATAAAATAAAAAAATGGAATGAAAAATATTTTAAAAAAATACGTTATTATATTATTACATTACTTTATTATTAAATTAAAAGAAATACGTGCTACGTATGTATGAAAGATTAAATAATATCAGCAAAATATTTTGAACATGAGTTATATATATATATATATATATATATAATATTATATATATATATATATATATATATATATATATATATATATATATATAATATATATATATATAAATATATATATTCATATAATATTCATCAGGGTTAAAATATAATTATAACATTTCATCTGGAGTATGTTACTTGAGACGCAAGATAAAATATTAAATCTGTGTCTGTCAACTTTAATATGATTTGCATATGAAAAAAAATCAACAAAGATATTTAAACTATAGTTTGGGCAAAATCTCTTAATATCGAGATACTCTTGTCTTAACAATTATAGTGCAATCCCGGCATTCAAAATCGGGAGGGACGTACTTACACGTCAAAAAAAAAAGTCTCACAAAAGAAAGAACAGGTTAGGTCGAGAAAATCAAAGGAAAACTCCGGTTTTCCTAATCCTTCAAAGAAAGAACATGGGGAGGGGGGCTCCGATCCTCCCTCCCCCTCCAGAAACAAGGAAGCTCCGTCTTCCATTCAATCAGGCAGTCAGGACCAGAGGGGGGACTCCGTTCCCCCTTCAAAACATGGAAGCTCCGACTTCCATCCTTCCAGGAAAGAACAGAGGGGGCTCCGCTCCCCTCCACTTCTTCAAGGAGGGCCAAACTCCGTTCCTTCAAAACATGGAAGCTCCGGCTTCCATCCATCCAGGAAAGAACAGAGGGGGCTCCGCTCCCCTCCAGGAAGGATCAGGAGGGCTCCGACCCTCCTTCAACATCAAGGAAGCTCCGACTTCCTCTTTCAAATCATCTCACAAAACAATGTGAAATTGTACAGGTTGCCAGATTTAGCTACTTTTCGACAGAATCTGGCACCCGCCGAAAGTCGCTACCTATACTACTTATATATATATATATATATATATATATATATATATATATATATATATATATATATATATATATATATATATATAATATATATATATATATATATATAAATATATATATATATTATAAAAAAATAAAATTTTTTATTTTTTTTATTTTGAAAAGTTCACATCTCAAGGCATTGCCCTATTCTAGGAGAGGAACTTTTCTAGGTAGTATATACCTAGGATCCCAAGTGAAATCGAACCGGCGACCTCGAGCACGTGAGTCAATCACTCTACCGTTTGAAGCTACTGTTAAAGAAATCTATTTTTGCTGAATTTTATTTTACCAAGTTATTAAGAATAATATTTATTTTAATTTCTTGTCTTGTATTTATAATAATGGAAAAAAAATAAGAAAAAAAATAAATAAAATAAAAATAGAACCAAACATATTAAATAAAAGCTTTTTCAGCACAAATAAACTTCGAATAATAAATGAGGAAAGAGTACAACATGCTATAATATAATAATTAATAATATATATATATATATATATATATATATATATATATATATATATATATATATATATATATATATATATATATATATATATATATATATATATATATATATATATATATATTTGTGTGGGTCTGTGTGTGTATGGCGTAGCGTGAAAGGAGACGGGTAAGTTCTATAAAGAGTTCCTCTTAAATTTAGCTTCTACTACTCACTTTGGGTGTTTGGAACTTTATGTATGTAAATTTTCTGTTTCAAATGTATGTTTGTTTGTTTGTCTGTTTTTTTAAATTGAGAGAGGCGGGTTGGGTTTTTTTATCCCATGGAACTTATCCATATTGGATTACCATTTAAATGGCCAAAAAAGAAAGAAAGTTTGAATCAACTTTTCGAATTTATGTATTATAAAGTCAATCGGAATGTATTATAAAGTTTTTCTTTTAAACTTATTAATAAGATTAAAGGTAAAATAATATATTTCAAAAAAAAATATATATTTATCCCATACATAAAATTAATAATAATAATTATATATTATCTTTATTTTGTGGCGTAACGTTAAGCATAGAATTTTAAATTATCATTTTTTAATGCTATAACTTATGCATACACACACACACACATATTATATATATATATATATATATATATATATATATATATATATATATATATATATATATATATATATATATATATATATATATATATATATATATATATAATGTCAAAATAAAAAATTGTAGTAAAATTTTCCTTTGAACTTCTATGACGTTATTTACATAGACATCACCACATGATTTCGTATTTATCGAAGCCACCTATTGGCCAAAGTGTCGAACACTTTATTCCTGCAACAATAACATCCACAAAATAACTACCAGTACCATTTCAAACGGGAATGATCCCAAAATGACGTCAAATTATTTATAAGTTATATTAGTATTATTGGTATTGTTTAATTAAAATTAAGATTTAAAAATGTTTTTCACAAAATGTACTAAATTTTGTACTGTCTTCTACGAACAATTTATATATAGTTCATTAATGAAATCAAAATTTAGAAAATGTTTTGTTCTAAAACAGATGATGGAGAAAGATCTCATTCTACATATTTTAAAATAATTTATCTACATAAAAATCAAACATTTTCACCTAATTCTTTAAGCTTGATATATTATATTTAAGTTGAGAGAGAGAGAGAGGAGAGAGAGAGAGAGAGAGAGAGAGAGAGAGAGAGAGAGAGAGAGAGAAGAGAGAGAGAGAGAGAGAGAGAGGGAAGACGGGATTGGGCTTTGAGTACTTATACTAAAAAAAAAAGTTACAATAAAATATCAAAAGAAAAAGAACAAAGACAACCTCATATTTTTATGCACCTTAGTTATTTTCTTATTAAAAAAACTTAAGATATATAAATTACGTTCAAATTAAGCCATAAAAATTGTTTTAAAATATAATTTAAGAAAATGATATTATTTTTTAGGAAAGAAAATAATATGTTCAATTTTTCTTCAAACTAAAATTTAATCATTTCAATTTTTACTTACAAATTTATATGTATTTTTTTAAGCTACCTTGCTAACTTTTTCCCGACTTCTTTTTTTAATAAAATTAAAAATTATCCACCCTCCGATACTTCCATTACTTTTATTATTGACCTTCTTTGAGCTAAATTTATTTTGTAAACTAAACTGAAAATTTTCCGCTCTCTTCTTCACTCCCTTGAAATCTGATCTAGTGTTTCAAGAGCATTATTTTTCCTATTTGCTTTTCCTATGAAGCAAAACTTGAGAAAAGCTGAAGAAGAATTAATTCTTTCGAGAGTTTCACAATCTTGATTTCTCCTTAAAAAATTTTACCTTACTTTTTTTATTTATTTATTTACTTTGTTTTAAAGAATCAAACTCCAGTGACAGAGTACAAATAATAATAATAATAATAATAATAATAATAATAATAATAATAATAATAATAATAATAATAATAATAATAATAATAATAATAATAATAATAAGAAGAAAAGAAGAAGAAGAAGAAGAAGAAGAAGAAGAAGAAGAAGAAGAAGAAGAAGAAGAAGAAGAAGAAGAAGAAGAAGAAAGAAGAAGAAAGAAGAAGAAGAATAATAATAATAATAATAATAATAATAATAATAATAATAATAATAATAATAATAATAATAATAATAATAACAAAAGTAAGCTTTTGACATTCAAACATAAGTGTAATTCGTAATGTATTCAAACGATTCTTCAAATTAAAATTTCCAAATTTAATATCCAATTAAAATCGAATTCAGATGCAAGAATAAAAGCCTCAAAATCTGAATTGAAAACAAAGACATTTGTTACATAATCTGTTTTCGTCATCGAGTAAGTCCCAGAATCTATTTATTATTATTATTATTATTATTATTATTATTATTATTATTATTATTATTATAATGATATAATAAATAATAATTATAATAATAATAATAGTAATTATTATTATTACAATTATAATAAGGATAATAATTAAATAATAATAACAATAATTATTATTATTATTATTTTTGATGATGGTGTATTTACTGTAATCATTATTTTTTTTTGTTAATAATATTAGGTATCATTAACATTATTTGATTTTTATAGTTTTTATAGTTTTTAAAATTATCATTTATTGTATTAATAAATTAAAAAATGTTACAGTTTCCTTAGCAATTATATCATTATTATTATTAGTAGTGGTAGTAGCAGTATTACTTGAGCATCGTATGACACCGCCCCGCATCAGTGCGTTGCCAATTCTATTTCCCATTATTTTAATATGTTCTACTCTTCTCTAAACCTTTTTTCCTAATAATATATATCCGAAATTCTCTTATTAAAAACTCTTCTATTCTTCCTATTTTTTATTGCTAATTCTTCATTTTTGTTACATATTAACATTCCACCTTTAATAATTTTTTCCCATTTTTCCTTTTTCCCTCTTGCAAAGAAAGTTTTAATAAGAGGGGAAGTAATCAAGGGAAAGAAAAGGTAATCAAAGTATGTCATCAAAGCTCCTCTGATTCAAATGGGATTCCCATCGCAGCTCCTCGCTCTTTCCTCATCGAGGAAGGATATAATTCAAATTAAAAAGGAAAGAGAGCGACTGAGAGAGAGAGAGAGAGAGAGAGAGAGAGAGAGAGAGAGAGAGAGAGAGAGAGAGAGAGAGAGAGAGAGAGAGAGAGAGAGAGAGAGAGAAAGTGGGAGAAAAGATAAAAAAAAATTACATTTAAAAATAAAAAGAATTTTAGTATGCTATCGAATAATTCCGATTTTCTTCATCAAGGCAAATATATATATATATATATATATATATATATATATATATATATATATATATATATATATATATATATATATATATATATATATATTATATATATATATATATATATATATAGACTATTTAGTTAAAACGTTCATTTTCAATCCATTTAGGTTGGAAAATAATTCAAACTAGGACTAAATGAAAGGTCGACATGCCACAAAATACAGCATTAAAACTTCGTAAGTCGAAAGGAAGTGGGTAATATAGAAAAAGTGTGCCAGCCACAGAGTGTACCTGAAGTTTACTTTTCAGACTAAGCATAGTGGTTAAGTCTGCGATTAGAGAATTGTACAGAGAGAGAACAGAGTGTGTGTAAAGATATGTTACATGAACTCTCCTCAAAGAATAAAGAATTTCACTGGAAAATTCAGAAGAACGAGTTCGTTGTAATGGTGATAAGATAGAAAGAGTGATGTAATAGTTCAATGGATATAAAGAGATTGGAAAAAAGTCAGTGAAGGCAAAAAAGCCCCAGACTCAATTCTTTAAAGAAGACCTGTGTGAGTAGAAATGCCACATTCGCTTGACTCATACGCCATACTTGGTTAAAGTACCCTAAAAATAGCAAATAATATGGGTGGTGTGAAGAAATTCTGAAAATGCCTCTGTTCACCAAACTTTTTAGAAACTTGTCTACTGAGAGACATAATGTGATCCTTCCAAGAAAAATCGCGAAAAAAAAGCCCCAAGAATATTTAGAACAGACGAAGGTTTGAAGAGGTAGTTCTTTGAAATATTATGAGGAATAGAAAGATGAAGAATCTGAGATTTTAAAATTTTGAGAACTACCATTTTTCCTCTGCTCCAATTAAAGATATAAGATTAGAGATCAACTCCACAGAGGGAACCATTCTAACATCAGTTATTTGTTATTTAGGATGGCCTTTGAAAAGAAAAAAATAATAATTCAGCATTGAAGTGACAGAATGACACAGAGAAGGCAATTTATCAAAAATGGATAAAGAATTTGAAACAAGACAAAACTCGGAGAAAGACCAAATTCATTAAATATAAAGAATCAATCAGGCAGCAATAGAACTGTTAAAAAGAAAATGAAAAAGATGATTACAAATGGAAGGGACTATACAGAAAAAAAGAATGCTTAAAAATCAAAGCTTTGAGCAAGACTTTATCGCTTATGTCCAGCGTAATGAACTTATATGCACACTTAAATATTAAATTATTATTCACTGTAATGAATTTATATGGGTTCATATCTCTAATTTTGATCATTTCATCGTTTCTCTAATTTTCTCAAAAAAAAATTTAAGAAAGAATTTCAAAATAAAAAATAAAAAAATTTTTAAATTTTGAACCATTTAATCCATACATGCACACACACACACACACACACACACACACACACACACACACACACACACACACACATATATATATATATATATATATATATATATATATATAATATATATATATATATATATATATATATATATATATATATATATATATATATATATATATATATATATATATATATATATATATATATATATATATATATATATATATATATATATATATATATATATATATATATATATATAATATATATATATATATATATAATAGAAGATCAAAGTTCACATAAAAATAAATTAATTTTAATTACTGTTATCAGTTGTTCAATTCTGTTATCTTCTGCTGTGTATTTCTGTAAATACAAGAAATTAATTCATTTACAATCACACACACACATACACACAACAACAACAACAAATTGGAAATAAGATCAAAGGTATATTTAAAAAAAAGGTAAAAATTAATATTAAAAACACGTTCACAAGAAGCTAATAAATCTCTGCTTGGCAATTCGCTCTCCTGAAGCTCGGCTTCAGATTTTCAATAAGCCTCTTACACGAACTCTCTCCAAAGCAAGATTAGCTTTAATGTAGTAAATAGGCTTTCTATCGGGTACTCAAAGTCTAACCTTATGTAATAAATCGACAGCATTTCTAGTTCTTGTTGTTTTTATAATGTTGTTGCTAATGTTATCTAACCTTACGAGTATGTAATAAATCGACAACATTTCAAGTTGTTGTTTTTATAATGTTGTTGCTAATGTTATTGACACATTGTCGTAGTTATTATTAATGATACTGCTAGTGATAACAGTGTTTTTATTCTTGTTACTAAAGATTAAATTCTCGATATTACTGTTGATGATGCAGTGGTTTTTTGTAATGATTTTCTTCTTCTCTTCGAAAAACATTTCTTTTGCAGACAACCGTTGCTCCTGTTATCATTGTTGTTCTGAGTTTTGTTCTGACTCTTCCTATTATAGTTTCTCTTATTTTAGCCATTAATGTTGTTGCTTTAGTAACTAAAACCTTTGTGTTTGTTTTCGGTTATTCTTGCAAAATTGAACTTATTTGTTATATACGACTTTAAAAGTAAATTTGCAATGATCATTTTTTTTACAAATAAATATATATATATATATATATATATATATATATATATATATAATATATATATATATATATATATATATATATATATATATATATATATATATATAATATATATATATATATATTCTAAGAAGGCGTATGGTCCCGATGGTATTCCTCCTGTGGTTCTCAAAACTTGTGCTTCCGAGCTTGCACCTTGCCTTGGTAAACTATTTTGTCTTTGTCTCTCTACTTCAACCTTCCCTTCTTGCTGGAAACGTGAGCTCATTCAACCTGTGCCGAAGAAGGGGGACCCCTCTCAACCCTCCAAGCTACCGTCCTATTTCTTTGACCTCCGTTCTCTCTAAAGTTTTCAAATCTATCCTTAACAGGAAGATTTGGAAACATCTCAATTCTTCTAATCTTATCTCTGATCGCCAGTATGGCTTTCGTAAGAAACGCTCTACTGGTGATCTTCTTTCCCTTCTCTCTGACTCTTGGTCCTCCGCTCTTCGGCATTTCGGTGAATCTTTTGCTGTCGCGCTGGACATATCGAAAGCCTTCGATAGAGTCTGAGGCAAAGCTTTGATTTCATAACTTCCCTCTTTCAGAATCTATCC
>SEYY01008417.1:0-2500 GCA_009176605.1 Armadillidium nasatum | reverse complement strand
GTGCATTTTTAAATGCCCTTTGTTTGAAGCGAGATATAGCCTCTCAAACTTTGGGAATTTTTGAAATTTGGCCAAAAATGGACTTTTTGAAGGCTATATCTCAAAACCAACGAATCTCATCGAATAAAGTACATAGAGGAATTTGTAGCCCCACCCCTCCTCTATACACACCAAAAATAGGAAATGTTATAGTTTTTTTTTAAAAAAAGATTTTGTCTGAAAGGTGGATTTTTTTAGTTCAAAAAAATTTTTTTTCTATAGTTGGTCAGTTTTTGGCTTATAACATTTTTCCTATAACTCTGGGAACAAAAGTCTATTAGAGGCTTTTGTAGCCCATATAATTTTGAATAAATAGTCCAACTTCAGCTCATTCTAAAAAGTGGTTTGGCACCGCCATTCTATTGAAAAAGGTAAAATTTCCAAAAAAAAAAAAACTTTTAACCGTAATAGACTCGGAAAAAAGCTAGAAATGGACTTTTCTTACCGGTGAAAAATCTATATACACTGAAAGTTTCAGCAGAATCGGCTGAAAATTTAAAAAAAAAAAAAAATTTTTTTTTTAATATGCCATTTTAACCCCGGCCGGCAACCCCGGTTTTCCCTGATTTTTAGCCGGGGCCGGGGCCGGGGCCGGGGCCGGGGTCAGTAAAAATGGCTGGGTTTGGCCGGGGCCGGGGCCCCGGTCGGTTCATATATATATATATATATATATATATATATATATATATATATATATATATATATATATATATATAATTATTTATTTATTTTACCTTCACCTTTCACACTTTCGTGGGGTGGTGCCTGCCAGCTGCTACAATTCCCTCACAAACATACCCATTCTTCCCTTTAAACCCCTTTAATCACCGTCCTCCATCTCAGATATATATATATATATATATATATATATATATATATATATATATATATATATATATATATATATATATATATATATATATATATATATAATTATAAATTTTTAAATCTGTTAATACTCTCACAGACTGAAAATATGCACAAATTTAAGCCCTGACCACTTGGATGAATAAGACAATGTTGCACTATCATGGCAAAGAGGTAACACTCTGTCACACCATCCAAATGGTCAGAGTTCGATTCCCCGAATAGCAGACCTTATAAATATATTATATATATATATTATATAATATATATATATATATATATATAATATATATATATATATATATATATATATATATATATATATATATTATATATGAAGATGGACAGTTCATATTACAGGAAGAAATGAGATACAAAGACAAAGAAACGATCGCAATAGAGCTGCATTAAATCCATAACGTAGAAGAAAACTCACCAAGAAAAAGGCGAACAAATGAATTAGAACACCTCATGTGTAAACTGACAAACAAAATCCTAAGACTGTTAATATTGCAAGCATTAAGGGGAATCCTATGCCCTGCAGTGGACAAATAAAGGTTGATGATATATATATATATATAATATATATATATATATATATATATATATATATATATATATATATATATATATATATATATATATATATATATATATATATATATATATATATATATATATATATATATATATATATATATATATATATATATATATATATATATATATATATATTATATATATATTATATATATATATATATATATATATATATATATATATATATATATATATATATATATATATATATTATATACTTGATCTTCTTCCTAACTTCTTATCCTTCTCCTTACACTGTTAAACTCTTTCCTCCTCTGGGTTCATCCGATCACCTTCTTATCTCTGTACCTTGTCCTGTCTCTTCAAGTCTTCAACCTTTCAGCAACGCGTAGCGAGTTAGCTAGTTTAGTCGCTGAGGTATAAACTCTATGGATTGTAAACTCGCCCATTGTAATCGAGTCTTTATGTTAGATTAGGCTACGTTAACTTATGTTAAATTTGATTAGGTTAGGTTACGTTAGGTTAGGTTAACTAAGGTAAGACACGTTGCTAAAAATGGAATGGGAGCATCTTATAGGCAAGTTCATATATATATATATATATAATATATATAATATATATATATATATATATATATATATATATATATATATATATATATATATATATATATATATATATATATATATATATATATATATATATAGTATATTAGGTGTGTAAGTGTGTTTCTGCATGTATAATTAAATTTAAACTATAAACAATTGTCTCCATATACGTATATTGTGTGTTTGTTCTTTCATTTGCCCAATTAAACAACACAAAAGAGTTTGATAGAAAGCAATAACAATAATAATAGTAATTACTTCCTTTTAATAACAAGTAATTATGATTTAATTTTCCATTTACTCCAATTTCATTACCCGGGAAAAGTGTCTTAATGAAAATCGACAAAATTTTTGATCTCCAAGTGCAAGAGAGGGGAAGGGGGGGTGAGGGGGAGAGGAGTGGATGAAAAAAAAAAAAGTAATTT
>SEYY01008415.1:72500-75000 GCA_009176605.1 Armadillidium nasatum | reverse complement strand
TATATATATATATATATATATATATATATATATATATATATATATATATATATATATATATATATATATATATATATATATATATATATATATATATATATATATATATATATATATATATATATATATATATATATATATATATATATATATATATAATATATATATATATATATATATATATATATATATATATATAACAAGAGAAGAGAAAGCTAATAAACCTTCAAGATCTATTTTGAAAGTAAGAAGGATTATATAAAAATTTTATTATCTAGATAGAAGCTAAAAATTAATAGCGGAAATTTAATTTAAAAAATGAATTTTGAATATAATACTTAAATTTAAAAAAAAAAATTAAATGGGATTGAATTAAATTAATTTCCAAGATCCTTAGAGGGCAACAAATCTTTCAAAATAATGAACTTTAGTCTTTAAATGCAAAATTAGGAATATTAAATTTAAAACATGTTTTGATTAGACAACAGGCGTGGATCATACTAGGAGAGCCAGGAGCATGTTCGACAAGGAGAGTAACCATGCCCTGTAATTACTACTTTCTTCTCGCAATAACTCCAGTACAAGCATTGTGAACAATAGATAGCTCCTTAAAGCATAATCTTCTGGAGAGCTCTTCTGAAGAGGAACTATTTTTGGGGAGGGTCCAATCATGATTTTTTTTTTGTTTTTTTTTTGTTTTTGATCGATTCCGCTGAAATTTTCAGTGTATATAGATTTTTACCTGGTGAATAAAGTCCATTTCTAGCGTTTTTCTGAATCTATAACGGTTAAAAAGTTTTTTAGAAATTTGATCCTTATTCAAATGAATGGTGGGACCAAACTACTTTTTAAAATGACTTGAAATTTAGAGTATATATTTATAATTTTATTGGCTACAAAAGGTTATAAAAAAATTTGTTCTCTGAGTTATAGAAAAAATGTTATAAGCCCAAATCTGAAGAACTATCAGAAATTTTTTTTTCTTTCTTTTTGAAAAAAAAAACTCACCTTTCCGTACAAAAATATTTTTTTCATAAAAACTACAACTATTATATTTCTTATTTTTAGTGGATATATAGAGGATGGATGAGGATACAATTACTTTTTATATTTTATTCGACCCGATTCGTTTGTTTCGAGAAATAGCCCCTCAAAAAAAGTCCATTTTTGACCAATTTTCAAAAATTCCAAAAGTTTGAGAGGCTTTATCTTTCTTCAAACAAATAGCTTTTAATATACGAAATAAAAGTTGTATCCCTGTCACTCTTCTGAACAATATCCGAAAAATTAGTGGGTAGCGTTTTCTTTTTTAATAATTTTTTTTCTCCGGAAGTTATACCTAACTTAAATTGGAGAGCACAAACGTGATCTTTTTATGTGCATTTATGTGTAAATGTATGTGTGTGTATGTGTGTGTATGTGTGCGCATGTGTGTGTATGTGTATGTATGTGTGTTCTTAAGCCATAAACTGAATTGAATATAACAATAGTTTGTCTCATTCATTTAAAAACTTTATTTACAATATATTGACTATGCAATCCTTTTTGTTTCTAATTTTAACTTAAAACTTTTCGAAAATTCAGTAAAAAAAAATGGTACAAATGTTAAAAAGGCTATGTACCCAAAACCTATTTGTTTCATCTCTCTCTTTTAAAGTTAAAAAAAGTTAAAATAAAAAGTAAATGGAAAAATCTATTATTAAAATATGCACAAAAGACGATTTATAAAATGTAATTCTTCTTTCATTTCAGAAAAACTATTTCGGAACAAAGGAAGACATATTTATTCTTACAGTAAATAATATTAAAATAATTGTTTCTTTTTTAAAAGATCATTGAAAGAAACTAAATATCAAAGGGAGAGAGAAAATATAAAATAAAATTGAAGTTATTGTTATGATAAATGTAATTATTTTTATTACAACCTACGCCACAGAGGAGTGGCATTGTATATATATGAGGAAATAATATTAATAAATAATAATGGTAATTATTATAATTACAATTATAATAATAATTCAATAGTCATTACATATATATATTATATATATATTATATATAACTTATATTATATATATATATATAATTATATCTTATATATATATATATATATATATATATATATATATATATATATATATATATATATATATATATTATATATAATATTATACTTTGGTGTGGTAAATATAAAAAATCTCTTAAAATTTTCAATGGAACTTAAATATTGGCATTTAATATTATGCAAAACATAAACAATTAAACAAATTTGTTCTTTTAAGCTTAGAATGCATAAGATTCAATGCTGAAGTTAAACATACGATCAAAGAGCTGAGAAATGAAAAGAATAAAAATGATGATATATATATATATATATATATATATATATATATATTATATTATATAATATCTATATATAGATATATATAATCGTGTCTTTTGTGTGTGGTTATAGAAAAAAGAAATTGCCCTATTAAAATCCTCGACTTAAATATAAAAC
>SEYY01008415.1:30000-35000 GCA_009176605.1 Armadillidium nasatum | reverse complement strand
CTCTCTCTTGACACTATTCTCGTCTACGCCCGAACCATGACGAATATCTTCCTCTCCTTCATAACATTCACAATCTTCTTTTTATTCTTGTAATTGGTAATATTCAAGTTACTGCGTCTCAGGTTTTGAGAAGTCGAGTTCATATTTCGTTTTTGATTAGAGGTTCGTATTCTCTGAATCTGTCCGTTTTCAAGCGCTCTACCTTGAGAATTGGAAGCAAAAGTTTTTTTTTCCCAATGGCTAGCTAGTCTATCCAAGGAACCCTCCTCCTCCTTTATCAGGGAATGGAACCGGCATGGTATGCTAAATGTTTTTCATTGCGCAGTTGATAATAATAATAATAATAACAATAATAATAATAATAATAATAATAATATCAAAAATAATAATAATAATAATAATAATAATAATAATAAAATAATAATAATAATAATAATAATATAATAATAATAATAATAAATAATATAATAATAATTAATAATAATTATAATAATAATAATAATAATAAATAATAATTTAAATAATAATAATAAATAATAATAATAATAATAATAATAATAATAATATAATAATAATAATAATAATAATAATAAATAATAATAATAATAATAATATAATTAATAATAATAATAATAATAATAAATATAATAATTAATAATAATAAATAATAATAATAATAATAATAATAATAATAATAATAATAATAATAATAATAATAATAATAATAATAATAATAATAATAATATATAATAATAATAATAATAACTAATAATAATAATAATAATAATAATAATAATAATAATAATAACAATAATAATAATAAAATTTGGAAAAAATTATTTCCTATTAAACTTATGACATCAGATTAATATACGCGATTCTAAACATAAAAGATAAAATTACTTATACATTTCAATTTAGTACTGAAGTTATTGGCAAAAATTAAAATAAAATAAAATAAAAAAAAAATGAAAAATTTTAAATATTTTGATTTTTAACTTTTCTGTTTCCATCAATTACACATTTTTCACAGGAAAATTAAACTTTAAAATCTAAACTTCTTGTTGCTCTATATATTAAATAGTTAATATAGCAATTAACTTAATAGACCTAAAAAGAAAGTTTGAGGTAACAATAATGTCGTAAAACTTAAAAATAATAATAATAATGACGATGATGATAATAATAACAATAATAATAATAATAATAATAATAATAATAATAATAATAATAATAATAATAATGATGATGATGATGATGATGATGATGATGATCATAATAATAATAATAATAATAATAATAATAATAATAATAATAATAATAATAATAATAATAATAATAATAATAATAATAATAATATTTCCGTAACACCTTTACATTTCTGGAATATTAAATATTAATGTCACATACTATAGTAAATATACTTTAATATATTTACGCACACTGACATGGTTTTTAATAATATATTTATATTTATTATATATATATAATATATAATATATATTAATATATATATATATATATATATATATATATATATATAATATATATATATATATATATATATTATATATATATATTTATATATTATATATATATAATATATATATATATATATATATATATATATATATATATATATATATATATATATATATATATATATATATATATATATATATATATATATATATATATTAATGTAAGTGATTTTTTTATTAACTTTATATAAAAATAGTAAAAGAATTTTAGGTGATAGTTATAAAAGATGAAATTTGCATAAATGAATAAACGGTGTTGGAGGAGACAGTGTAAAATTAAAAAATATATATATATATATTATATATATATATATATATATATATATATATATATATATATATATATATATATATATATATATATATATATATATATATATATATATATATATATAATATATATAATATATATATATATTATATATATATATATATATATATATATATATATATATATATATATATATATATATATATATATATATATATATATATTTTTTTTTTTTTTTAATTGTTTAATCCCTTCTGTCCTAAAATTTTGGGAGATTTCTTTATTAATTCCCCTCTAAAATCATTTTTGTATTATTTCTTATTTGATGTAATTCAATTTAATTAATTGTGTGAAATTTCCACAATTTAATAAAAAGATTTCAATCTGTTTTTATAAATCAATAGCTAAGAAAAATCTTTCGCTAATTTCTTTACCTTCATTCACATTTATATATTTATTCTTCACAGTTTTATATACACACAAAGTTTAAATCCTTCTCAATTTTTGTTCAAAATTCTTATACTATGCAATACGCAAGAATTGTTTTTGTGTATCCCTTCAACAAGAAATTTCAACCTAATCTCATTACCTTTTTTTCCCCCATCATTCCACTCCCTTTGCCGTTTTTTTTTTTTTTTTTGTTTGTTGTTGTTGTTGTTTTCCATATTCTTATACGCCCAAATTTATTGGTAATATACCTTCGTAGATGCAACGAAATGAACATAAATCGTAATTTCCACAACTTTTTAATGTGAATTTTAAGGTTATTGGGATTACTCTCCTGCCTGGTAAGCTTTCTCTGTACAAAGCATCACCACATTCGTTTTCTTTATTATTTAAAAAGTCTTTATATTTTTATGCTTATGTGGAATAACGTTATTACACACTTGCGTACAATCATTATATATATATATATATATATATATATATATTATATATATATATATATATATATATATATATATATATATATATATATATATATATATATTATATATATATATATATAGATATATAGATATAGATAGATAGATAGATAGATAGATAGATAGATAGATAGATAGATAGATAGATAGATAGATAGATAGATAGATAGATATATAGATAGATATATATATATATATATATATATATATATATTATATATATATATATATATATATATATATATATATATATATATATATATATATATATATATATATGTGTGTGTGTGTGTGTGTGTGTGTATGTATGTGTGCATGTATGTGCATCTGCATGTGTGATTGTTTAGATATTTACTTCGAAAAAGATAATTTTCAATAAATACCACTTTAATTAAGAAGGCAGTTCCACTTATATTGTGAAACAGAATCTTCACATAATTACCTTCTACGACCTATGCCTCACCAGAATTTCTCCTCCCACTTGAATAAGAACATTTAATCAAAAAATTTATTCATCAAATTACTCAAATTCGTTGAAATTCAGCGTCCTTTTCGGTCAAACAAAATCACCACTCGTATATTTTCAGAGGTACACATACAGACACACACTCGCTCACATACACACAGAGAGGAAAACACGTCTATTTTCCACAAAAAAAAAAAAAAAATTATGTATTTAGACTTTAAAATTTAAGCCATACATTAAAAGGGTCATTACTACGCCTGCAAACGTCCTCGCTGTGTTACAAAATGGTTCAAATGGATCTCTCTCCTAATGACAAGCCATAAAGGGTCGGTAGATTAGTGTAGAAAGAATGAATTAAGAATATGAAAAAAAGTGAAACTGTTAAATTTTGAGAAAACAAGAGGAAAGGAAAAAAAAAAAAAAAAAAAAAAAAAGGACAAAAGAAAAAAAATTCAAATGGAATAAAATAAAAATAGGTAAAATTTGCATACAGAGTTTGAAGATCAAAATGCAGTGATAATTTCATGTTTGTAGTTATTAGCAGTCATAATTAATATATATATATATATATATATATATATATATATATATATATATATATATATATATATATATATATATATTATAATATATATTATATATATTATATATATATAATATATCACCTCACCTCACCATACTCCTGTAGGTGATAGCACCTGTCAGCTGTCTCGAACAAGACATGAGTTTCTTGAGCAAGGCAAGGCAATCAGTTGGTGGCTTGCTAGGCCTATCCCAATACACTGAACCACTTTTATTATAGGTACCACCTTACCACTGTACCACTTATATATATATATATATATATATATATATATATATATATATATATATATATATATATATATATATATATATATATATATATATATATATATATATATATATATATATATATATATATATATATATATTAGTGTCTTGAGGATGCGTGACATATAGACTATTATAAATTTCTTCGAAATTTGAAAAAGGAAATAATGCGATAAGTTCAATTAAAATTTAATTAATGTACTGAAAAAAAATGAATAAGCTCTTCCTATTATAGAAAAGACTAATTAACAAGCCTAATTAATTTTTTCAATTAATTAATCGTCTTACATAATTAACCTAACTCAGAGAGAAAGCCAATTAACGTAGTAAAATTTAAAAAAAAAAAAAAAAAAAAAAAAAAAAATTCAAATTTTTTTTTTTTTTTGACCTGTTGAATAATTTTGCTTCTTTCCTGTCACTTTCAACGAGGAAGAAAATTTCTTCTGTTTCATCAAAAAAAACAAGTCCCTGAAGATCTCAAGAAAAATGCCAAAATAGAATGATCTGAAATAAGATCAAGACAAGATATATATATATATATATATATATATATATATATATATATATATATATATATATATATATATATATATATATATATATATATATATATATATATATATAATTTTGATAACCATATGATAAATCAACCGTGGAATCATTATTTATAATTTTTAACTGCTAATGATGTTATAATTTCGAGGAATCGAACCCGGGCCCAAAAGATGGAAGTCCGTTGTGTTGACCACTACTCCACTGATGGTTCAAAATGAAATAATCCAGAACTTCTACTGACATATCTTGCCTAGTGAAAAGTCCCTTCAATATTTCCTTCAATACCATCAGTGGAGTAGTGGTCAACACAACGGACTTCCATCTTTTGGGCCCGGGTTCGATTCCTCGAAATTATAACATCACTAGCAGTTAATAAAATTATAAATAAT
>SEYY01008415.1:5000-10000 GCA_009176605.1 Armadillidium nasatum | reverse complement strand
TATATATATATATATATATATATATATATATATATATATATATATATATATATATATATATATATATATATATATATATATAATATATATATATATATATATATATATATATATATATATATATATATATATATATATATATATATATATTATATATATATATATATATATATATATATATATATATATATATATATATATATATATATATATATATATATATATATATAATAATATATATATGCTCAGACTACAATCCCAAATCACAAAATAGGAAGGCTCGTTAAGATGTTTTCAAGTGATCTGTTACAAATTCCCATTGCCGAAGTTAAATTAAAGATGCTTACGATACGTTTATATATATATATATATATATATCTATATAATATATATATATATATTATATATATATATATATATATATATATATATATATATATATATATATATATATATATAATATATATATATATATATATATATATATATATATATATATATATATATATATATATATATATATATAATATATATATATATATATATATATATATATATATATATATATATATATATATATATATATATATATATATATATATATATATATATATATATATATATAAATTTAGTGATGGATCGGATGTCATATTTTTTCATTTGCGGATGCGGATACAGATTCAGATGTTGAATTTTCGAAAGTGCGGATGAGAATGATAATTTTGATAAGGATACGAATAAGATACGATACGTTAAGATGTTTTCAAGTGATCTGTTACAAATTCCCATTGCCGAAGTTAAATAAGATGCTTACGATACGTTATATATATATATATATCTATCTATATATATATATATATATATATATATATATATATATATATATATATATATATATATATATATATATATATATATATATATATATATATATATATATATATATATATATATAGATATATAGATATATAGATAGATAGATATTATATATATATATATATATATATATATATATATATATATATATATATATATATATATATATATATATATATATATATATATATATATATATATATATATATATATATATATATATATATATATATAATTAGTGATGGATCGGATGTCGAATATAGAATTTTTTCATTTGCGGATGCGGATACAGATTCAGATGCGTATTGTTGAATTTTCGAAAGTGCGGATGAGAATGATAATTTTGATAAGGATACGAATGCGTATGCCATATTCATATATATATATATATATATATATATATATATATATATATATATATATATATATATATATATATATATATATATATATATATATATATATATAGGGGGAGGATCTAGCGCCATCCGAAGCGATGAAAGTACCCCCACTGGGCTTAACCGCGGAGTGATAGGGTGGGCTAGACCTTCCCCTTTCGCTCCGTTGCCCTTTGGTTCGCTCCTTTTCGCGTTTCACCTTCTCAGAGGGTCTCTAGTGTACCCTCGTCCCACATTGGAGTGTCCTATGCTCCCACTTCTCCTTCCCCCAACTCCCTTCTCACGTTCCTACAAATTTACAAGCGCTTACACCTACATTACCTTTAATATGCAAAAGAAAAATGGCGAAACGAAGAACTGCCTCGGAGATGCTACGAGGGGCGGCATCCAAAGAATGCCCCTCATCCACTCCTTCCCCCATCACCACTTGGGAGTTGGTGGCCTCCGGTGATGGGGTTGGTGCCACCAAGACCTCTATGCCGGCTTGCCCTGGTGCACGATCTTCTTTTTTCATAAACTTTTGCAACATTCGCGGTCTCTTTACTAATTTCCACTTTGTCGAACACCACCTCTCTTCTTCTAGACCTCATCTTTTATTCTTAACCGAAACTCAGGTGTTTGAGTGCTCTGACAGCAAGCCCTACTCTGTTTCCTCCTACTGTCTCTATTCTCAATTTTCATCCAAAGGCGGATGTTGCGCTTATGTGCGCAACGATGTTGTCTGTTCTCGTGTTTCTAATTTGGAGTCTTCTGAATTCTCTACCTTATGGCTTAAACTTTCTTGCAACTCTACAACTAAATTTATCTGTTCTGTCTACTTTATCTCCTAACTCTACTGACTATCCAAAATTCTTCGACTATCTTAACTCCAAAATAGAACACATTCTTTCTTCTTCTCCCTTCTCCGAAATCATCATATTAGGTGATTTCAATGTTCACCACCGCCAATGGCTTTCATCTAGTTCTCAAGATCCAGCTGGTGAACTCGCCTTCCAATTTTCTATCCAGAACAACCTTGAGCAGTTGGTGCATCTCCCTACCCGTATCCCTGATCGCCTTGGTGATGAACCCAACATACTTGATCTTTTCCTAACTTCTTATCCTTCTCCTTACACTGTTAAACTCTTTCCTCCTCTGGGTTCATCCGATCACCTTCTTATCTCTGTATCTTGTCCTGTCTCTTCAAGTCTTCCGCAAGAACGGCCCCCGCCTTCGGCGAGGAGACGTTTCTGGCATTTCGGTGCCACTAACTGGTCTGACTTGCGGTTGTACTTCTCTGATTTTCCATGGAATGATTACTGTTTCCGTGGGAAGGGTCCCTCTGAGTGTGCTGAGCGCATAACCGAGGTGATTCTCTCTGGCATGGAGGCGTACATTCCATATTCTTTCCCTTCTACTAAACCTAACAAACCTTGGTTTAACTCTGCTTGTTCTCGTGCTATCCGCCGCAGGGATGCTGCCTTCAGGGATTACCGTCGTCTTCAAACTCCAGAAACTCATGCATCTTATATTTCATCCCGGAATCGTGCAAAATCTATTCTCCGTAATACTAAAAACTCCTTTCTCCGCTCAAAATGCAACAATCTTTCTGGTTCTACATCCTCACGCCCTTTCTGGCATTTTGCAAAAAATGTCAACTCTAACTTTGCTTCTTCCTCTTTCCCTCCTTTAGTATCTTCTGACGGTACAACTGCCGTTTTGCCTTCCTCTAAAGCTGAACTCTTCGCTCAAACTTTTGCTTCTAATTCAACCTTAGACGATTCCGGAGCTGTTCCTTCTCCTCCAACCCCCTCCAACTCATTTATGCCTAAAATTATAATTTTTTCTAAAGACGTTATTTCTGCTCTCTCTGAGCTTAACACTAAGAAGGCGTACGGTCCTGACGGTATATCCTCCTGTGGTTCTCAAAACTTGTGCTTCCGAGCTTGCACCCTGCCTTGGTAAACTTTTTCGCCTTGTCTTTCTACTTCAACCTTCCCTTCTTGCTGGAAACGTGCGCTCATTCAGCCTGTGCCGAAGAAGGGGGACCCTCTCAGCCCTCTAACTATCGTCCAATTTCTTTAACCTCCGTTCTTTCTAAAGTTTTCGAATCTATCCTTAACAGGAAGATTTGGAAACATCTCAATTCTTCTAATCTTATCTCTGATCGCCTGTATGGCTTTCGTAAGAAACGCTCTACTGGTGATCTCCTTTCCCTTCTCTCTGACTCTTGGTCCTCCGCTATTCGGCATTTCGGTGAATCGTTTGCTGTTGCGCTAGACATATCGAAAGCTTTCGATAGAGTCTGGCACAAAGCTTTGATTTCCAAACTTCCCTCTTTCGGAATCTATCCTTCTCTCTGTGACCTTCTCTCTGATTTCCTTTCCGGTCGTTCTATAGCCGCTGTTGTAGACGGCCACCGCTCTTCCTTTAAATCTATTAACAGTGGTGTTCCTCAAGGATCTGTCCTATCCCCAACACTTTTTCTACTTTCATTAATGATCTTCTCTCTATTACTTCATCTCCTATCCACTCCTATGCTGATGACTCCACCCTTCATTACTCTTTTCAATTTGAAAGGCGCCCTCTCAACAACAGTTACTAGACGCAAGGAGGGTTGCCTTGGAGCAGCTGACCTCTGATCTATCTCGTATTTCTAATTGGGGCAGAGAGAACATGGTTGTTTTCAATGCCACCAAAACTCAATTCCTCCATCTCTCCACTCGACACAATCTTCCACACAACTATGATATCTTCTTCGAAAACACTCAACTCAGACCTTCATCTGTTCTTAATATTCTCGGTGTTTCTTTTTCTCGTGATCTTTCTTGGAAAGATCACATTACCTCTCTTTCTAAACAAGCTTCTAAGAGGTTGGGTGTTCTGAGGCGCCTTCAGTATTTCTTTACTCCACCCCAGTTGCTTGCTCTGTATAGGGGTGTTGTTCGCTCCTGTATGGAGTATGCTTCCATATCTGGGGTGGTTCCACACATACAGCTCTCCTAGAGAAGGTGGAGTCTAGGGCATTTCGTCTCATCAACTCTCCTGCTCTTACTAACTCTCTTCAATCTCTTTCTGCCCGTCGAATTGTTGCGTCACTCTCTCTTTACTATCGCTATTACAATGGACACTGCTCTTCTGAACTCTCTCGTCGCATACCTCCTCCTTGAGAAGGGCTCGTGCGACTCGACTTTCTACACAGTCTCATCCTTTCTCTGTCCAACTCTCTGACCCCAGGCTTAACCGCTATGCTCTGTCCTACATGTACTCTACTGGTAAAGTCTGGAACACACTCCCTTCTTCTATTTTTCCAACTTCCTATGACTTACACACCTTCAAACGCCGTGTATCAGGACATGTCGGCCTTTAGTTTGACCAGGCTTCCGTCTTTTCCCCCTAACTCTGGTGGAATTTTGGTAGGCCTCTGGCCTTTGCCCACCAGAGGTGATATAAAATAAAAAAAAAAAAAAAAAATAAATATAATATATATATATATATATAATATATATATATATATATATATATATATATATATATATATTATATATATATATATAATATATATTATATATATATATATATATTATATATATATATATATATATATATGTAATTGTGATAGCTTCTTTCCTAGTGAATCTTAATCTAACTAGAAAGGTTAAAGCCAATTCTTAGGGTTACACATACTCATTTAATACACTGTGCACGTTGTACACCGTATCTCGGTCCGTTTACAGCACAAACAAA
>SEYY01008414.1:10000-17466 GCA_009176605.1 Armadillidium nasatum | reverse complement strand
TGGGCCTTTGCCCACCGGAGGAGACATAATAATATATATATATATATATATATATATATATATATAATATATATATATATATATATATATATATATATATATATATATATATATATATATCACTATCTCTCAAGGTGGAGGGAGTGTTAGATTATATAATAGAATAAGGAAAACCGTACAAGTCTCACCTAAACGAAAATTTCGTAGGTGAGCACAGACGTGGACTTTAAAGTAATTGAGAAGATGAGACAGAAATCCACAAAGCAGAGGTGGCTGAAAAGAAGGAGACATCACAGCTGACAAGTTTGGAGTTTCCTATGTCCACACAAAATTTATGTGCAAACATTGCAGCCCTTATGCTACGAGGCCGTCATGAAGGCAGAGGTATTCGAATGGATAGTTCCCTCGAGTATTTGGAGCTTTAGTAACCAACCTTAGAAAGAAAAACAAAGCTTTAACGTCGCGTCGCAAAGATACAGGGTCAAGGAAATTAGAAAGAGCAGAACAATTTATAAGTCTTTCAGCATTTGTCTCGACCCTATCCAAAAGAAGGATGAATCCTGAGCTCCCTTTGATATGAGCGCAGTACTCCATACAAGGGTGATGAGGATTTGTATAATTGGAGTAAAAGGAGTAAAAAATTCTCGCAGCCTTAAACATAACTTCTAGCTTCTCAATTGTATAGCAACCATTGTGATGTGAGGTTTCCAAGACATTTTCTTGTTTATTTGAAGGTCAAGGATGTTTATATTGTCAACAGGAGAGAAGGAGAACCATCGAAACAAATAGAAAAGTTAAGAGGTGTCTTTGAAAGGAAGATTTTAATAAGTTGAGTTTTTAAAAAGTTATATGAATGGAAAGAGCTAGATGAACAGCTGAAAAGATCATTAAATAATGGAAAGTAGGAATAGAGTAGGAAACAAGTCAGAACCCTGAGGAACCACACTATTAACAGGAAATGAAGAAGTCGCCTCATCAACAGCATTCGAAATGGAACGATTGGAAAGAAAGCTAGACATAAGTAATCAAAGGGGAGGAAACACAAAGAATGGGAGCTTGAAAAGCAGTGACGCATGACATACCCGGTCAAATGTCTTAGATATGTCAAGCTCCACACACGTCTCCCCATGGTCCCTTATGGGTAGAAGATCATAAACCTATCAGATAGAATAATATAAAAGTATATCACCAGTAGACCTCGAACGTCGAAAGCCATACTGTTGATCAGAAAAAGAGAATGGGATTCCAGATGCTCTAAATGAGAGTTGAAAAGGGTTTCAAAGATCTTACACATAATACAAATGACAGCTATTGGGTTATAGTTAAAAGTATCAGAGTGGCTATGTTTCTTCGGAATAGGTTTGATTAATGAGCGCTTGCAACACTAAGGCGAAGTATTAGTATTAAGGAATAGAGAGAAAAGTTGAACGAAGGACGGTGCCATCTCAGAAGCACATTCCATTAAAACTGAGAGAGGAATGTTTTCCTAACGTTCATAGATTTCAGAAGCCTATGCATCTGATAAAATATAATCACAGGTACAGGCATGGGACATCTGAGAACAAAAGTAGTAGTAGTAGGAAGATTGCCTGATACTTTTAGAGTTGAATTAGAGGAGAACAGGAGTGTTTCAGTTGGAGTGTTAGCAACATAACCATCAGAGCGAATAAGAGAAGGAAAGGAAGATTATATATATATATATATGTATATATATATATATATATATATATATATATATATATATATATATATATATATATATATATATATATATATATATATATATATATATATATATATGTGTGTGTGTGTGTGTGTGTGTGTGTTTGTGTGTATATATGTAAAATAATTTTCTCATTCATGCTATCCAAAATATTAATCAAACATTAGAAAATAAATTAATAACTGAAAAAATTTTCAACATCCACAACATCTGCATTTAATAATTGGGGATGCGGATATTGCAAAATTATGAACTTCGCATGTGGATGTCACATACATCACTAATATATATATATATATATATATATATATATATATATATATATATATATATATATATATATATATATATATATATATATATATATATATATATATATATATATATATATATATATATATATATATGTATGTATACAGAGATGTAGCATATGTTTTTTCCTAGGAGGTATGCTTAATACTTATTATTATATGCATTAAATTCAACGCATATTTCGATACCTAATCAAGAAGATTTTAAGAGTGGAAGTTCTAAAGAGAAATAAAAAGCACATTAAGCTTATGTGATTGATATTGTATAAAACTTTCTCATTTAGTACAATGACTTGATTTCAAGGATTTTAAGAGTGAATAACTAAGTTGAAAATTTTAGGTATTTTCTCATACTGATTGCTTGTCGTCAAAGAAAATGCAGCGATATGCTTTATGATGTCTTTATTAACATGTTTTAAGACGGACTATTGGCTGTTGTCGATTCTTTCATATATATATATATATATATATATATATATATATATATATATATATATATATATATATATATATATATATATATATATATATATATATATATATATATATATATATATATTATTGCAAAGAGAAAGTCTTTTTAGGTTAGTTTAGAAGTGAGACTTTTTAAATGACAATATTGAGATCTTCCTACAAATTCATCTCGATGCTAAAGGATCCTTTGAAATTCGAAAGGCACAACAGTAGGAAAAAAGGGTAGAATATTATTAGCAGAGCGGAAGCATTACTTTTCAAAAGAGTAAAGTTAATGTTTAGAAGTTTTCAAATCTTCAAGTTGGCGGTAATGGAAACAAGTCAGTGTTATAGGGTGATAAATGTTTTGGTGAGAAGGTTCTCTCTTTATTGGGCTGATCATATCTGGAAACATTTTCAGTCAGAAATCTTTACCAAAGTAGGATGCCAAAAAACGAAGCACATAAATCAAATAAAGGATACCGACTGGGACGTAAGCTTTCTAGGATAGCAGAATTTACATTTCTAATAAGATATTTTACTATTATTCACAAATAATTTACAGGGGCGAATATATGAGAAATAGCAAGAGAAATTATCTAGAGTTGTGTTGAAACCTATGCATGATTAATTCATAGAGAACCATTTTAAAGGAAAAGCCTTGTTCTATCTTTTCTGTTTCTTTGAGAAAAATCTATAAGAAAGTTTTTTTTTTACCGGGTTTTGAACCCACCCCATTTTTTTTCTGACTTTTTTTACAAAATCCTTCATAAAATACATAATATTTAATATTTTTTTTTGCTTTTTTCGTTTAGGAACTGGAAACATATGTAGCTTTTAAAAAAATGCTTAAAAAAGTTGATAGCTTTTGGTATAAGTAGTTTGATATTCGCCTAAACTCATTTGAGGATTTTTTTTTTTTCAACTGTTGATTAATTTCACTCGATTTTTATTTGATCCAGAGTTATTTCCCAGTTCAAACTTCGTTGGTACCTTCCTCCATGTGTTTCTAGTTCACACAGAAAATTTAAAAAAATAAAGTGAGAAACTTTTTTTTTGGCAAATTTTTTTTCTCTAAGAAATGATATTTCGTAAAAATAACCAAAAGGTAAAATCGTAATTTGACTTTTCAAATCTCAGCAACCATTTGGAGTTATGAAAAACTAATTACATATTTGGAATTAGAACATTTGCTATAAGAATAACGAAAAATATTTACAAAACTAAGGAAAATTTTTTTCCTATTTACGGTCCCTTTTTAAAATTTTTTCAAGGTCATTCTACAATAGGCTTTTTCTCAGGAACCGCTTGGAATTATGAAAAACTAAATACAGATTTGGAATCAGCATCGGTTTTACTATAAAACTGCTGAAAAACATTAATAAAATTTCCCCCAAAAAGTTGGGGTCAATATTGGTGGGGTTCTCCCCGTTTGAGAATTTTTTAGTGGTCATATCTCGGCAACCGTTTGAAATATGCAAAACTAATTACATATTTGGAATCAGCAGAAAATTTGCTATAAGAATAATGAAAAATAATTACAAAACTAGAGCAAATTTTTTTACTATATAGGGTCCCTTTTTTCAATTTTTTCAAGGTCATTCTACTAGGGTTACTTTAAAAGGCTTTTTCTCAGGAACCGCTTGGAATTTTAAAAAACTGATCACAGATTTGGAATCGGCATAGATTCAACTATAAAACTGATGAAAAAAAAAGGTTTAATCATAATTTAGTCACCCCCCGAAAAGGACGATGTCCCGCTTATTCGTCTCCCTTAAGTGATGATTTCTGCTTTTCAATATTATATGATTCTTGAGTTATCTGAGGAAAAAGATAAAACAAAGAGAAGTAAAGTAAAGCTAGAGGATCGAGAATAGTAAAAGCTTTTCTTGAAAGATTGTTAAACTTTGTAAGAATTAAACAAATTTGCGAAGAATATATTATCCTGGTATTTGAAGATCAATGTAAAAGAAGTGAAAATCAGGAGTTTGATGACGACGTTAGTCTTTGATGGAAATATCAAAGTTAATTAAAAATTTGTCGTCTTAGGTAGAAAGATAAGAAAATGAGATAAGAGACTCAATTCCTGGGAGAAACACCTCTATTATCTGCTCTTTGAACATGAATCAAAGCAGAGATGCACTCCAAGGAAACTCAAAGAGGTTTAACTGTAAAAATCTCCAGCGTGCAGCACCAAAGTGCCACTGAAGGCACTCCGACGGTCCATCTGAAAGTATAGGACAGAATATAAGATTATGAAATGATCAGTGGGGAGGAATGAAATTAGGGGTTCCTCCAAGAAATAAATTTGCCACTAGCTATCGACTTGAGAAAAGGAAGGTTCGAATGGGTTATTATTCAAAAGCTTATACAAACGGAAACCGCTAGATCTATGTTTTGGTACTTCTGCAATGTGGAGATAAATAAATAGCTCAAAAATCTTTTTACAGATTGACATGAGAGATGAGGCCAGAGATGAGACAAAAAGTAAAAGGAATCAGACGGCTTCAAATATGGCACACAATAACAATCAACATCATCTCTGACATAGACACAGCCACTTTTGGAAGTGAAATGAGGAGGTGAATAAAATTTAATAAACAAGTTTTCTCTGTCAGCGTTTTAAAATCACGAATGTTCCAGAAATCGGTGTGAAAAGAGATAGGCTATCCATCGGGACATCTAGGAAAATCATTGAAAGGACGATTCACATAACCAGAGTCCGTAAACTTTGAAGTTGTGGATGGGGTTGGAGGAATATAGAACAATTTTTGGTTACACCCTCATGAACCCCGGGACTTCCTTCCCTGAGTAATATTTAAAATAATTGAAATAATTGAATAAGTGTGCTGAAATATTTTGTGCTGGGTGGTTGTAAACATTATAGAAGCTCAACGGATACTCTCTCGTATAAGTAGAGTCATGATTAAAATGTTTTTCATGAAGGTTAAGCACCAAGAGAGAGATATACATTGCAACATTAACCAATGAATGCAGAGAATATTCCAGCCTACCGTGACATTCTCTGTAAATCATAAAGAAGCAGGAAGACAATCGGTTTATGACCCAGCTGCGTACAGCTTTTACAGCACTCTCTCTCTCTCTTTCTCTCTCTCTCTCTCTCTCTCTATATATATATATATATACATATATATATATATATATATATATATATATATATATATATATATATATATATATATATATTATATATATATATATATATATAGAGAGAGAGAGAAGAGAGAGAGAGAGAGAGAGAGAGAGAGGGAGAGAGAGAGAGAGAGAGAGAGTGCTGTAAAAGCTGTACTCAGCTGGGTCATAAACCGATTGTCTTCCAGCTTCTTTATGATTTACAGAGAATGTCACGGTAGTCTGGAATATTCTCTGCATTCATTGGTTAATGTTGCAATGTATATCTCTCTTTGTGCTTAACCTTCATGGAAAACATTTTAATCATGACTCTTCTTATACGAGAGAGTATCCGCAGAGCTTCTATAATGTTTACAACCACCCAGCACAAAATATTTCAGCACGCTTATTCAATTATATATATATATATATATATTATATATATATATATATATATATATATATATTATATATATATATATATATATATATATATAATATAAATATTATATTTATATATATTATATATATATATATATATATATATATATATATATATATATATATATATATATATATATATATATATATATATATATATATATATATATATATATATATATATATATAATTATATATATTATATATATATATTATAATTATATCCCATCTAAAAACATTAAATAAAAGAAAAAAAAAACATTTTAAATTCGAGCTTAAATTAATTACAATTCTAAGTTATCTGGTCATTTCGCAAATAAGTTTGTTGTGGTAAATTTAATTCCAATATAAATGAAATGCTAGAATAAATATTATAATATGAAGTGTTAAAGTAAAGTTTCGTTTTACTAGAATTTCAACTTTAACTGTGTCTTTATATAAACCATATATTCCACATTAAAAGAAAATAAAAAATGTGGGCGGAGCTGAACTAAATGCTCATTGGCTAAATCTTTATATGACAAACCCATCACCGCCATTTTTTTTAATAGATGAATATGTGTATCAATAATTAGGGACGAATTTCTGTTCACGACTGTACATATTCAAAATCAAATGTTAATAAATTTAGATTTCATTTGAGTTTGATTTTGAAAACGTTTTTATTTGGGTAACAATTATAAATAACAAGTTTGCTAAAATAATAATAATAATTAATAATATAATAATAATAATAAAATAAAATAATTAATAATAATAATAATAATAATAATAATTAATAATAATAATTATTATTATGATTATTATTTTTAATTATTATTATTATTATCATTATTATGATTATTATTATTATTATTATTATTATTATTATTAGGCTAGACCAGTTTGATCTCGTTAAATATTTCAAAAACCACTAAACGTACGTTAAAAAAGATTATATTTTTGAAATCCTTGAAGAATTTTGATAAAGAAAAATTGGGAATTAAAAAAAATAACAAGAATTTTAATAACTAAGTATTTTATATTTTTTTAATACGTTTTCACGACAACGTACGTCTGGCAGCGTCTCTTTTTCTGAGATTAATTTCGCAATTTAAGAGTGACAAATTTCAAGATTGAATTAAAAAAATTTGTAAAATGTGTAATATAATATATATATATATATATATATATATATATATATATATATATATATATATATATATATATATATATATATATATATATATATATATATATATATATATATGGTGTAATATGGCAGTAGGCTTGTATCACACGGCAACATTCCAGCAATCAGTTAGGCTTGTATCCCACGGCCATCTTCGGTCGTCAGATTATGATAAGTCGAACTAGGTTTTACTAAAAAACTAACTAAAAATATTAATAAAATAAAATAATAATAA